>JASDQU010438043.1:62635-77942 GCA_032191745.1 Picea mariana | reverse complement strand
CTTTTGGGATTTCAAAGACACGAGAAGTTAACCCAAAGGAATCCCAGGCATGCTGGGGCTCAGACCTAGCACTACGACTACCCCGTGGACCTCGTCCCATGTCCAGAAGAGATCCCATTATGCAACAATGTAGCAGCCTGCTCGTCCATGGGTGATGGATGACGCCCACGTAGAACTTCACCAAGATAAATTTTCTAGACTGGAATTCCAGAGAGTATAAGCTCGATGCAAGCATAAGATTTCCCACAGAACTCCTAGAATTTATAGAAAAATGAAGGAGCGAAACATAGCATGTCTGTGTAACACTTGCGTGTCGCAACATGGTGTTTAAGGACTTGAAACACCATAACTATTTGATGGATGCAATCCAGAGCATGTAAACGCCGTCGATTGAAGTTACAGAGAACATCCAGTACGATCCTTTCGATCTCTCTCCATACCTCCTCTATTTAAACGAATGATGTTTTACATGCTTGGTAATACGAATTCTGGAGGCGTTTAACGACTTTCCTTTTATGGTGTCTGACCTTCTGGGGGATTATGTGCACACACACTCACCTTTGATGTCTCTTTTCAACACCAAGGGTCAAAAAATCACTATGACGATTTAAAATGATCACGAATCCTGTACTTGATTTTCCACTCCATGATACGCTGACATATTTAATCTTAATCAAAAGGAGTGATGGCTTCGGCTAGGTCATCACAGGTCATTCCAAGGAGTGATTGAGATCAAGTAAGTATTAAATGGCTGATATTAGTGCACTACACAGGTACGTATTAGTCTATTTAAATTTTATTTATGTCTTATCATAAGTTTCTTAGATCATTAAAACATTTTTTGTCTTGCTTGTAGGAAAGAACACTCCCTGATTAGCTGAACAAAGCTTATCCAATGGCCTTATTGAAGGACTCAAAAGGAATTTCATAGCTGAATCACTGGTGCAATAAAGGATTCTGGTTTCTTCAAGAGCGGCGCTCTTGATCAGTTTATTGACTCAAGTGACATGTTCGAGATACACACTGAACAAAACTTGCTATAGGCCGATGAATGAGCAAAGTCACCGATGTGATGCCAGGGCAAGTACAATAATTTGCAAGTCACTTGATCAAAGCTCGATCCATGCTGCAACAACTGAACTCCAGTTTGGTAAAATACTGGGTGCATGCAGTAGACTTCAGAGGAGGATATGCTTCCCCTATGGAACAACACAGGTTCCCATGGGCTCAAACTTGTCAAAATCTGTTTATCAGCTGGTTTGAATATGAAAGAAGCCACCCTTTTCAAGAGACATCTCATGTGGACCGTTGAAGGAAACTATTGGATGATCACTCTGCGTGGAAATTTTTGTTTGGACTAATTGTATTTAGCCATCAATTATAGTTGAATTTTAGATTATAAATAGAGACATCGACCGATGAGTAAGAGGTCGATGGTTGTTGTAAGAACTCCTTTTTTTTTTGGCTGTTGATAATTATTTTGAGACTGCTGTGAATTGAGAAGTCCTTATGGACCAAAGACAAGCTATTTTCATTAGATGTATGTGATTGGAGTTGGAGAAGAATTAATTCCTTTGCTGTTCCATGAATGATGCAGTAAATAAGTAAGAGCAATTAATTCTGTTGTCAAATTATCTGGTGCAATGTCTTAATGTTCTTTGCTTTAATGATTAGGATAAATCATTATGTTGTTATATGATGAATGTTATGGTAGATGAATTATTTTGCTTACCATGATCTTGATTACTTATGTGTTTTCTTCTGTTAAATTAGTTTTTTTCTCAGGCAGTAATTGGATGCTCATTTGGTTAATGTATTAGTACTAGGCCCCATGACATAGAATCACTGTCTGCATGTTTGAGCAGCGGGTTATCCCAAGCTCGACCTTTTCCCTCTAGTTAAAACCTCTGTCCTGTTATTTGTCAAGTTGGTTTATACTGTCTTTCCTCTCTCATATCAGCCCCACCCAAGGGAAATACAGAAAATGAATTGTCCTAACCGAAGGAAGAGCCTTCACTAGAAAACACAAAGCCCATCGATAATTTGGCCACATCGCAAGATCTGGAGAACCATTCCACTCCAAATGCTGCAGAGTCTAATTGGGCCTCGGTGGTGGGTTTGGTTCCTACTGTTGAATCATGGGATTTAGGCCCCATCAATAGAATCATCCCATGAACCTGCAGAAAAGTGCATCATTCCCTCCTTAAACAATCATGCAACAATCCTTGTCGAGTGTGTGGCTTCGATGGGAAATCCCTTCCGCTCGTTCGCTTTATTGGGTCCAGATTTTATTTAATCTAGCTCTCTCACCACCTTCGCAACATTCCAGGTTTATTTTACAAGTAATCTGGGTCTCTCCTTGCTCTGAGTCACTGGTCCTCAAGTATGCCTTTCCTCCCCTTTTCAGAGCCTGTTTTGGCCTCACGCTTCTCGACAGCCCCCTGAATTACTTCTATCATAACGCTCAAAACTTCTGCGCTTCCCGATTTTCCACATCGCCCCTTGTCACTTGGTTCTTTAGACGACCTCCCAAGTCTCTAAAATTTTTTCCCTCATCTCCACATGCCTGCCTCTCCCTTTGTCCAAATACTTTTCTTGACACCATGCAGAACCCACAAGAGTCAGCCAGGTCTGGCCACTCTTCAGGCAACAACAAAATGCATCAAGCAACAATTGCTCAGGAAGACTTGGGTAGTTGGCCCAAGGATAAATGGGAGGTTGAGTGTGGTGGGTGCAACAACCTGAGAGTGAAAATGGGAGCGATAAGCGCCAATTGGGCCTTTGATATGGAGACCTTATCTCAACACCTCTTTCTGATAGGAAAGCTTCAAGATGAAAGCGATGCCCAGTGAAGTCAAATTGAAACCAACCGTCTGTAGATTGAGACACTAGAGCAAAGACTGTACCAGCTTGATGAATCATAGCCTCTTACGAGCAACTCAGATGATCAACAAGGCTACTCAAGGAACGTCCAATCAAACTCAATCAACCAAGTTCCAGACTTGAATGAACCCCACCTAAAATTCAAGGCTAACATGCAACAAACCAAGGTGGAAAAGGGTAATTAAACTCAAATCTTTGTATGTATTGCCGAATTGCTTTTTTCAGTGGCTCTTACTATCAAATTTTTCCAGAAAACTCTTCATACCAAAATTTTGTAAAAAAGGGGGATGCGACTTACTATATGACAATCCCCATTTTTGTAATCAACCCTCTTCGAGAGGAATTTTGACACCATCTTTCAGGACCCCTTTTTTGTAACACCAGTGGATTTATCCACATGATTTAATACAATTTTCCCAGTTCTTGTTAAAAAAATAAAAATATGTTATGTTATTACATATTACATGTAATATGTTATAACATGTTACATGTAATATATTATGTTATAACATGTTACATGTAATATGTTATGTTATAACATGTTACATGTAATATGTTATAACATAATATATTACATGTAACATGTTATAACATATTACATATGATATATCTGTAATATGTTTTATGTTATAACATAAAAAATATTACATATAATATATCTGTAATATGTAATATTTTTTAACATATTACATAAAACATATTACAGATATTGCACATGAGCTCGATTGAATATATGAGTTAGTTTAGGGATACCCCCATTGTTTCAGAAATGCATTGATCCTAAAGTAAGATATGTTCTGATATAGACATTGGAATTACTTTTAGTCTACCTTTTAGGGATTGCTGCGATATTTCCATTCTTTGTCAATATTATTGGGTGTAGATCCAAGAATTGATAGGATTATGAAGTATGCAACATTTTTCCTTCTCTTTAATTAATTATGTTTTCATCCTTAAATTCTACCATTGTTTTTTTCCAAATTATAAGGCCACCATGTACATCTCTGGCTTCCTCGAACTCATATTTTATCTTTCTCTAAGTTTGGACAATAATATCTTTAATCACATGAATTGTTTCAATTTTTAAGTTATGCTCTATAGTCACATCTTCATTGCTTGGATTGTATTCATTAGGAGTGATTAAATCCTTTGTTTTCTCTTATATTCATAACTTCTTAGCAACATTGAGTAAGTGGTCAATAAGTTTAGCAATGTGTTGTTTGAAATTGTTATCCTCTTCATTGTTGAGTTCAGATAAAATTCTTCCTCACTTCCTTGATTTACTCCATCTAATTATGGAACCTTCATTATTTTCATGCTTTCTTCATTAATATTATATTTAAGGGACAAATATAATTTCATGTATTTACAAGAGAGGATGCCCATAGTATTTTTCCATCTCATAAGGATTTAAAGAATATTCAATCAAGAGTCGGATTCGATATGGATTATAAATCTCTTTATAAAGTGATCATTATCCCAAAAGTCTCTTCCTTTGAGAATCTAATTAAATCCCTAGGATTTTAGGTTTACCTAAGGGATATGTTGAACACAGTGATAATCTACTTTGGTCACTTTGGTGAGTATGTTAGTTTCTTAACTTACACTCTTTCCACCTATATTTTTGGTGACTATATTAGGGAATATTCATCTTCATTTTCCCTTTCCTTACCAAATGMAACACTTCAAATTTTAATCAATACTCAATACATTTTTTTTTCCTAACTCACCTATGGAGGTTCCCACCCATCCTATTTGTTATCTTGTTTATACCTTTATACCCCCAAACCAACACATAGTCAAGTGAATCTATTGTCTTCATCCTTATTCTTTAAATGCACTAAATATTTCTTGTGGCCTCCATCATTGAGATGGAGAACCCTAAGAGTAATTAGATCTCCCTTTAAGTATCAATAAATCCATTTGGTTATCCTCTCTAGTTTAAAATTCAATTTCTTAGCTTAATCATAAGRGAATTCCTTCTACCCAAACAAGGCAAGTTTCTCGGGTTTATACTCTTCTTCTTCTTCCCAAGTGGTTAAATCCACTTTTATTTTATAGTTTACTTTCATTACAATACGATTTTTTTGTTTAATTTATATCTACTTTATTAGAAATATCTTCACCCAAATTTGTGATGGATAATTTTCCCATATAATTTTTCAATAAATATCTCTAATTACAATTCTTTAAAATCAAATCCTAACCTCATCCTGCAAAGAAGTACCCCTCTTTTCCCCTACCAACTATCCCTTTTAGTCTATATCAAATCAACATAAAATCCATACAACAATCCTTCAAAAGCCTTCAATCCCTTAATATAGCTCCCATTTCTAGTCCTAATAAAAATAACTTTGTTGAAAGCCCTTTCTATTCCCATTACTTTTTATCTATGATAAAAGTTTTTTAGTTGAGAATGAAAAACTCTTACATAGTCCACCCATATCTCACCTATGCATTATGCACCTTTTTATGCATACATTTAATTTTTATAAGAGAAAGTGGTAATATAATTAAATGTAATTTTATTCTTTAAATTTGATTGAAGAACTATTACATAGTCTGCCCATATTATGTTTTCTCTAATATTACCCCCCACCTCCACCCTCACCCTCATGTAACCCTCATATATGAGGGTGGGGGTGGGGGATAATATTAGAGAAAACCTATATTATATTTTCTCTAATATTATCCCCCACCCCCTCCCTTATATAACCCTTTGTTTTCTCTAATATTACCCCCCACCCCCACCCTCATATGGGAATTTTGTATATATGAGGGTGAGGGTGGGGGTGGGGGGTAATATTAGAGAAAATATTTGGGCTAGGATGGGGGTTAATATTAGAGAAAACATGTATTTTCTCTAATATTACCCCCCACCCCCACCCTCATATAGGAATTTTGTATATATGAGGGTGAGGGTGGGGGTGGGGGGTAATATTAGAGAAAATATTTGGGCTGGGCTGGGGGTTAACATTAGAGAAAACATGTATTACGTTTTCTCAAATATTACCCCCAGCCCAACCCAAATATTTTCTCTAATATTACCCCCCACCCCCACCCTCACCCTCATATATACAAAATTCCTATATGAGGGTGGGGGTGGGGGGTAATATTAGAGAAAATACATGTTTTCTCTAATATTAACCCCCATCCTAGCCCAAATATTTTCTCTAATATTACCCCCCACCCCCACCCTCACCCTCATATATACAAAATTCCCATATGAGGGTGGGGGTGGGGGGTAATATTAGAGAAAACAAAGGGTTATATAAGGGAGGGGGTGGGGGATAATATTAGAGAAAATATAATATAGGTTTTCTCTAATATTACCCCCCACCTCCACCCTCACCCTCATGTAACCCTCATATATGAGGGTGGGGGTGGGGGGTAATATAATTAAATGTAATTTTATTCTTTAAATTTGATTGAAGAACTATTACATAGTCTGCCCATATTATGTTTTCTCTAATATTACCCCCCACCTCCACCCTCACCCTCATGTAACCCTCATATATGAGGGTTACATGAGGGTGAGGGTGGAGGTGGGGGGTAATATTAGAGAAAATATTTGGGCTGGGCTGGGGGTTAATATTAGAGAAAACATGTATTATGTTTTCTCTAATATTACCCCCCACCCACACCCACATGTTTTCTATAATATTAACCCCCACCCCCACCCTCATATATTATGTTTTCTATAATATTACCCCCCACCCCCACCTCCACCCCCACCCTCATATATTATGTTTTCTCTAATATTACCCCCCACCCTCATATGGACATTTTGTACCTCCTTGTGCATATATTAAAAACATTGTCCTCTAAAAATGGATGTAAATATATATTTATTGATTTTATAATTATTTATATGTATGTTAATGTTCAATCATCATCAATTGGGTATAGCTTGGGTAGTTGGGAAGAATGATTGTTATCTTCCCCACCTAGGTTCAATTCCTACAAGTGACATGTTGAGTTCTTAATGAGTATATTATTGTAATGGCTTCAAGCCCTATTGTTGACTGGCCTTGTGCCTTGAAGATTCTAGGATTTACCCTAGGTACCATCCTCAAAATGAGGGGAAGTACTCAGAATTTCCCCCAGGCTTTGTAACCTGGAAAACAAATGTTGATGATTGTTACTATGACATAATTATCATGAAAAAAATGTTAATGATTGTTACTATGACATAATTATCATGAAAAAAAATGTTTAATGTTATTTTGATGGTTGTTACTATGGCATAATTATCATAGTTATTCTTCTTAGGGTTCACATTGAGGACGAAGTCATATAGGTACTAATTTAACGATGAGGATGAAGTATACTATGATAGCGAGAAGGATGATGATGAGTATCATGAATATGAACAAAATGAAAAGAGGGAGAAAATATTTCCTAAATATTTATAATTTTATTAAATTAAAAGGTTGAGAAATTTGATATTGTTATAAGTATTTTTAAATTGAGATTTAATGTGGGCATACTCAAGATATTTTAAGAGAAAGTTTTTTTTTTTTTTCATTTTGCTTCCTAATATTACAAGGATAACAAATTATTTCATCCCATAGTGTTTTAGGAATTGTCCAACATCTATTTCACTACAAAATTCATGAGAATTTGTTTTTATTATAACAATGCTATTTTCTTCTTTATGTTAGTTATAGGAAAAATATAATTTTGATTTTTTAGATTAAGGTTAATAATATCTTAATTTTCTCTTGTTCTCTCATACTTTAACTATTGATACTGAGAGGGGGGGTGAATCAGTATCAAGTATAATTTATCATTTTTTCAGATTTACTTTTCAATCAAATAATATGTCCAATATACAATAAAGAGCAGAAGAAGAGATATACAATGCACAATAGATTTACATGGAAATCCACATAATGTTTTTCTTATATAATAGAATATTACATTCAAAGGAAGCTGCAACTTCCAAGATTCTATCACTCCAACTAGAAGGAGGCTCCAACCCCCTAGTTTATAGGCTCCAACCTAAAGGAAGATACAACTCCCTATATTCTCTGGTTCCAACCAGAAGGAGGCTACAACCCCCTTTCCTTCCACCATTTGAATATGTATATAAAAGAATCAACTTATCAAACCATCATAATCAAAATGAGTATAACAACTGCATAGAAACCAATGCCAAGATCTTCAAGAATACACTTCAAATCATTTGCCAAAATCTATAATACCAAAGATCCTCGCTTGAAAGAATCAGACAACCAACAGGGCCTCACGGGAAACTGTATGCTCAACCAGTGAGGGCCTACTCAGATAGGGGTTTTCAGAAACCCTCCTCGCACCTACAACTCTGAACTTCCTTGCACCTGCAGCTCGGAGTCCTCCCGCGCCTTCTCTACCGAACTTGTGCTTAGATATGATTACCTTGACTGATTAGAATGAGAGGTTCTTTAATGTGTATTTATACCCTTAAAGCACTTCCTTTTCTTGACTTCAAGGCTTACCTAACACTTCCCACACTTTTCTTTAATTGATTTTAGGTATGACCTGTAAGTTCTTGTTTTCAATTCACATGGTCATTTTCAAGAAGGCATATCTCCTAAACCATGAGAATCCACGTGGTGCACCACCTATCGTTGGAAACAAATTGACAAGGACTATCAATCCATGGAGGTTATACATGAATTTACAATTTCCTTTATGCTCTTTTTCTTTAACAAATATGCGGGGCTTTGAAACTTCTTCTAGGGTTGACATAAATGATGACCAATTTTCCAACAATCTCCCCCTTTGTCATTGATGGAAACACTCATGCTCCCCCTGTCATCATGCTCTTGATATTTCTCTCCCCATTTGACATCAATGGAAAAGGGTGAATCTTTTCCTTGGGGCTTCTCACCCTGAAAAGATGGTGCTCAATAGTACTTCTCCTTTCTTTTCTGTCATCTTATCCTTTCTTTCTTTGTTATGGTCCTTGGAGCTCTTTTGTGTGGTTTCAACTTTCTTTCTCTTCTCTTTATCTAGGATGTATATGTTATTTGGTATTCTTGTTGTTGTTGTAACCAATATTCCTGAGTCTTCTTCTCTGATTTCACATCTTCGGGAGTCAAACTTGAGGTTGTATCCTTGATCACATATTTTATTGACACTGAGGAGATTATGTTTCAGATCTTCAACTAGTAGGACATTTTTTTCTTTTATATTTTCACTTCCAAGATTTACTACACCTTTTCCAAGTATTTTGACAGAGGATTCATCTCCAAATGAAACACTGCCACTTTTTGTTTTATTTGAGCCGGTGAATTTATTTTGGTCCCAAATCATGTGTGTTGATCACCCACTATCTATGTATCATCCATCGTCTTATTATCTTCAATGATCATTTCTATTTGACAATCTTCCTTGTTTGGATTCTATTTTCTTCTCCATAATATAACTAGTTTTATGATAGGAGCATCTTCTTTCATATCTGTGCAATCTCATGCTTTGTGACTAAGATTATTGCATTTGTAGAATACAATATTTTGATCAATCAATGGATCAAATGGATTGTAATTTCTTTTGACAAATCCAACATTTCCAGATCTATTGTTTACATGATCATCCCTTGGATATCTATAATCATTTTTGTTTCTCATATAGTTATTTCTTGCATTGATTTTGCAGTGAATTGCTTTGTGTCCAAATTTTATGTAATTATAACAATGACCAAGAAAAATATTTTCATATCTGGTAGGAAGTGATATTCTTGGTGCTTCATGCCTTCTAAGTTATGATCTTTTGTTCCAGATGTAGGTGTTATGTTCATGCTATTCATCAACCCCCTCTTGATTATTCTCATACCTGGTAGGAAGGGATCTTCTTGATGTCTCACCCCTTCTAAATTATCATCTTCTATCATGTTTGTTGGGTTGTTATATTCTTTGCAGTAAAATTCTAGTCGAGGTGGATCAAATGACTATCGAAGTCGAGGTGGATTGACAATAGGTCGAGGGTCGAGGTAGATTGACAAAAATTCAAAGGTCAAAGTTATTCGATTGGGTAAAGTCGAAGTCGAATGTTGAGGATATTTGACATGGTAAAGGCATATAAAATAATTTGAAGAGGTCAACCGACAAGAGGTCGACATGAAGGCATGTGCCGACCAATTGAATATCGAATGAAGTCCGACTGGTAATATGAATTAGAGTCGACTCTAACAGAATCTCGAGATTCATAGGATTTGTAGCGAATGATCTGCATGGACATGTAACCATTTTTGGGCACCATTTATTTAGGGTTTTTCTTGTTGTAAATCCTATAAATAGGCATGTTGTAAGGTCGTAAATGATGAAAATCAATATGTTGTAGGAAAATCTCCTTGCGGACAGGTAGATCACCTCTAAGGCTTGACCTTAACCCTAGACAGAAAAATGCTTAACGTGGACACTGACTTCCTTTCAAATCTATCTAAACTAATGCATGAGAAGGGAGGATAACAGAAGTACCTTTTAATCGACGTTTGTCCCTGCACGCTCCGAGTTGCGCTCCAATCCTTTTCTCCTCGCTGAGTTCTGTGGACAAAGCAAGATACGACCACTTCCTACTCTATTGACATTAGCTTGAAAACAGATCTATCAATAAATGACAAGTTCATGTAACATCAGACACAAACTAGAAAGAAACAGGCCAAGCATGTCATATTAATGAGAATAATGACAGCAGTACTTACAATCGTAGATGCGAATGCGATAGCTTTGTCAAGTCCTCTTCGTCTAACCCTTGCTTGAAATATCCACAACCTGGATAACAAAAAATTCACTGATCACTCTCCTTTGGCTGACTGTAAGTTTCCTCCAAGATCATAATTTTCACATGTTCAATTCTTCCTCCCTCAGCTGTGTTCCAACACCACTTATGAGATCATAAGTTTGGTGTAATTCTCCCTTTTTTCCCCTTTTTCACCATTAGAAAGCTTGCTTATATAGCCTTGGAGAGGCTTTAACCACTTGAGATATCCTTGGGGAAGTTGAGGATTTTCCTCCTTCAGTTGAGGATCTTCCCTAGGATCATGGCTGGACTAGGGATTCGAATCCAACTGCCTTCCAAGAATGAAAATATGCTTCCCCCATTCATCTCAACAACTTAACAACCGCCCAGAATAGGTAGCGCTCCCTCAAAAGGTCCATCAGAGCGTTGTAGCACTCCCTAGTAAGCTTTAGGGGGCGCCATCGCTCTCAAAATCTATAGCGCTCCCTCAAAAGGGATAGGGGAGCGTTATAACGCTCCCTGACAGTGTAAGGGGGAGCGCCGGTTCTCCGAGATAGTGTAAGGGGGAGCGCTCCTCTCCAAAAACTCAGTTTTTGAGGTGCTTTCAGATGGCAAAAGGTTTGCAAGTCTGTTGACTCATTTCTCCTCTTCCAAATAAGATGTTTGAGGTGTTTCAAGTGTCTTTCTCATGTCGTTATAGGCACGACATAGGCATCATGGCAATATGCTTCCTTTGACACTTTACGACACTTGTGAGCAACATGCGACACTTGCGACCTTGTGAAAAAAATGCGACACTTGTGACCTTTGTAATGACGACACTTGCGACACTATCAAAAGTGAGTAATTTTGATGTGTAACACAATGAATCATAAGATATCCAATATTTAGAGAAATTTTAGATGTAGGTTGCTGGTCATGCAGATGTAAGCCAAATTGGCTACAGGGTTGTTCTTGCGTAAGAAATAGGGTATTATTTCGATTGTGTCTTAGGTGTGGACCAAGGTTAGACATGTAACCTTTTATTTACATCGAGTAAGACAACAAGAGAGCAAAATGCTCAAGGAATGTTGGTTTTCCCGATTTGGGTTTCCARGGTAAAATATTTGTGTACTGTGTGATTGCTTTGTCATTTAGGTTCTTGATTAAATTATTGTTCTCTTTTKTCTAGGTTTAGTGTGRAAGTGTATCTCATTTCTTGACAATGTTCCTGTTGTTCTTCAACTTCTTCTTGATCACTTGTTCCACTTCTTAAGGAATTTGAATAGCTTCTAGAATTTTCTTCATCTTTCTTGTCCTTTTTACCCATTTCTGCTGTCTTCGAATGATTGTCATATCCAAGTCCTATGCAAGTCCTATCCTATCAGTAGGTGATCTCTACCTGCTAAGAATTTTATCCATATTTTCAATACTTTTTTCAAAATTCTTCAATTTCTCTGTTGTCAACATCAAATATTTTCTTGTGTGATCCAATTCTTCTTTTAATTTCTCATAATATTCCAACTTCTCCTTCAAGCTGTTAATTGTCTTTTCAATCTCATGATTCTTCTTCACAATTTGACAATTAATTTTTCAAATCTCTATTTTTGTTTCTGATCTTGCTATTTTCTTATTCAACATGCTTCAATTTCTCAATATTCTCATCATCTTCTTGTTCACTTTCTGTGATGTCTTTGGCTCCCCAGAGAGAGTCAAAGCTTGTTTCTTCATCATAATCTTCTTCAAAATTGATTTCTTCTATTTCAAAATCTTTGCAATCATCATTCTGAGTTTCTTGAGTTATGAAGTGAACTTCTCTTACATCCCTTTATTCTCCATCACTTTCTTCTTAAGAACTGTCGTCTTCCTTGGAATAGAGGCTATTTTTCTTTTGGAAGATTTTCTTTTCTTCAAAAGGAAATTTCTTAGCATAGTGTCCTATTCTACTACAATTGAGGCATTTAAAAGGTAACTTACCTTTGTATTTATCAATTCCCCTCTTGATCTTCTTATGAAATGTGCTTCTTCTTCATTTGAATCATAGCCTAATATTTCTTCTTCCTTGTGTTCCTTGTTCTTTTTTTTCTTCATTTCTTTAAATGATGCTTCTATGTTTGACTGTTCGTTTTCTGTTCCTGTTGTCATTTCATATGCTATGAGGGACCCATGTATTTCATCCATTGGGATTTTGTTCAAGTCCCTATTTTCTTCAATGTTTGAGACCTTGGCATCATATCTCACAGGAAGTGATCTCAACACTTTCTATACAACCAAGGATTCATTAAGTTCTTCTCCTAATCTTCTGATAACATTGACAACTTCATCTACTTTGAGTAAATAGGTTGCAATATCTTCCTTTTCATCCATTTTCAGATTTTAAAATTGTGATCTATGTCGTTCAAGTTTTACTTTCTTGAATTTAGGGTCACCTTCATAAATATTTTTAAGTTTGTCCCATACCTCTTTAGCTGTGTTGCAACTCATCACCTTGCTAGAAATAGTTGGTGTCAATCCGCCTAGGATAACATGCTTGGACTTTGCATTGTAGCTCATTGATTTCTTCTCATCTGGATCGGTGGGAGTGGGTTTTGGAACTTTATAGCCATTGAAAACTGAGAGCCAAATATCCACTCCTAAAGATGTCTAGTAAGTTTGTGTTTTGTTGCTCTAGTATGCATAATTGTTTCCATAAAATGGTGGAATCCCATTTGGAATGTGGCCTTGACCTTCCATTTTTTCTCATGATCTTCCTTCCAGTGATTAAACTGTGCTAAAGGTAACCTTATCTGATCCCAATTGTTGATACTGAGAGGGGGGGGGGGGTGAATCAATATCAAATATAATTTATCACTTTTTCGGCTTTACTTTTCAATCAAATAATATGTCCAATTTACAATAAAGAACATAAAACAGATACACAATGCACAATAGATTTACATGGAAATCCATGGAATTTTTTTCTTATATAATATAAGATTACATTCAAAGGAAGCTACAACTTCCAAGATTCTCTAGCTCCAACTGGAAGGAGGCTCCAACCCCACAGTTTAGAGGATCTAACCTGAAGGAAGCTACAACTCCCTATATTCTCCGACTACAACTAGAAGGAGGCTACAACTCCATTTCCTTGCCCCTTCCTTCCACCCTTTGAATATGTATATAAAAGAATCAACTTATCAAACCATCACCATTAGATTGAGAGTATAATAACTTCATAGAAACCCGTGTCAATTTTTTTAGGAATACACTTCAAATCATGTGCCAAAAACTATAATACCAGATATCCTTGCTTGACAGAATTGGACAACCAGTGGGGCATCACGTGAAAAGGCCAGGACCACCTACAAGGGCCTCGCGGGACACTACATGCTTAGAGATGACTAGCTTAAATAGGGGTTTTCAGAAACCCTTCTCGCACTTGCAACTCTGACCTTCCTCACACCTGCAACTCCGAGTCCTCCTGTTCCTTCACTAATGAACTTTTTCTTAGATATGATTAGCTTAAATGATTAGAATGAGAGGTTATTCAATGCATATTTATACCCTTAAAGAACTTCCCTTTCTTGACTTCAGGGCCGACCTAACACTTCATGTTTTGCAACACTTTTCTTTAATTGACTACAGGGCCGACCTGTAACTTCTTGTTTTCAAATCACATGGTCATATTAAAAAAGGAATATCTCTTCAACCATGAGGAACCATGTGGCATGCAACCTATCATTGAAAATGGATCGACAAGGGATATCAATCCATGGATGTTCTACACACATTTTCAATGTCCTTCATGCTCTTTTTCTTTAACCAATTTGCGGTGCTTCAGAACTTCTTCTAGAGTTGACATCAATGACAACCAATTTTCCAACATTAACACATCACATTTTTTCATTCAATTTCGATGTAATATTTTATTTTAAAAAAATATTAACAATTATTAATTTAAATAAACTAATTGAAATTTAATTATTTCAACTTAAATAAATATAAGAAAAATGATTTGGAATTCATTTAAAAATTCAAATACATTTGAAACATTTTTCGAAATCTTAGACATAATTTCACAAAACTAAATATTTAATTTCAATTTAAAATTAATTTTTTGGTCTATCTTTGCCAACCCCAATCAACAATTAAAATAATTCATAAAAAACTCAAATAATAATCTGTTACAAAAAAGAATATGTTATAAATGGGATTTGAACCTAAATGAGGAGGATACCAACTTCTCATTTTTAACACTTCTACTAAATCTAATTCACAATTAAAAAAAAACTTAAAAAAGCTTTTTTAAAAACTTATATATAATTTAAACTTTTAGAAGATCAAAAGCACCTCTTAGTTTTGAGAAGCGCAAAGAAGAAAATCAACATTGCTAAAATAAGAACAAACTCTCACGAGCTACATAATGAAATTGGGCATTGAATAATTCCAAAAACACCATGGGATGAAAGGATCTTTTATCTTTGTGACACTAAGATGGTTGAAGATGAAAAACACATCCTCTTATATTGCCTCACCTATTCCCAAATTAGATCCCAATTTAAAAATATTTTCCACAATACAGACCTTCCTAACCTCATAAGTCATCAAAACTATGGTGATCTTGGAACACTTCTCTCAATTCTTTTTGAACACATAAATAAAATTTTAAAGATTTTGAAGTAATCTCTTACCTTCTTAAAGTCCGATAGAACAATTGATCTCAATGGAAGTTAATCATCAT
>JASDQU010438043.1:30707-53228 GCA_032191745.1 Picea mariana | reverse complement strand
TGTTTATACCCCATGAAGTATTTACACCCCAGAAGTATGTACACTCTTCCACGCGGGAGAGTGCAAAGGGGGGGTACCCCCTCTGCGGGGTCCGAGGGGGCTATCCCCTTGGCTGGGGGGTCTGGGGGAAAGCGGGGGTTCGGGGGCAAAGCCCCCGAAGAGAAAATTACCTTTTAAAAGTATATTGTAATTTCATTGTAAATCTGGGCTGTTCATTATAAGGTCGCAGATCTAACGATAGAGATTATGTTAGGGTTTTTTGCCCGAGAAGGCAACCCTCTTTTATGAGGGAAATGTATTGCGGCTATGTATGATGACGAGTATTGTATTCTGAGAGAGGAGACTGTGAGGGAAAGAAGAGGAAGTTATAGTGGGTTTTGTTGTAGGTTGTATCCCTTCATTTTGCTATATAATAATAAAGAAAGGACCTGGCAATTTCTCTGGTGGACGTAGCACACACTGGGTGAACCACATAAATCTGTGTCTCTCTTTAATTGTGTATCTTCTGTGTTTTTTTTCCGCATTTGTTTTATTTTATTGCTGCGCGGTCCTGTTTTTCTAACAAAGCTGCACAAAAAGAGCCTACATCTAATCACGATCACAAGAATCTTGAATTTGATAGCCCTAAGAATCATAATTCCAAAGGGGCTTAGACATCTTCAACGCCTGATTCCACTTCAGTATCCATTCCTGCATCCACCCCTGTATCTCCCATAAATTTGGAGATCCATATTATTCAAGCCATGGTCGTTAACAAAATGGATGCCATAATTGCTACTAGATATGCACCCCTAGGTCTGCCTTTAGCCTTGCATGCCTTCCTGGCCACAAATTACATGAAATATTTACCAAGATATTGTTGATATTAKGGTAGCTGCAGGAGGTATTTACCTCCACGTGTAAACATGACGAGAATAGATTATTTCAGAAAGAAAGAAGAAACCCTAATGAGTTGGCTAATAACCCTAGAAGACAAGTTAGCTCAAGAGGATAACTTGTATTAGGTTATTAGCCTCCAAGAGAAGAAGTTGGCTAGAATAAATATTATATACCAAAGAATTAGTTCCCAGAATGAGAAGTCGGCCCTGGAAGTATGCCAGATTTAGTATAAATACAGGAGGCCAGTCTTCATTCTGGCCAGTATAATCAGAACTGTGGAGCACACTTGTGTGCATTGCAGTTGGGTTGTTTTGTGTGCAAGTCTAGAGGAGAGCTGCTGTTGCAGCTAGTAGATTTCGTTTTGTCTTGGACTATCTCTTGGTTATGGTTTATACTATCTGATTAGCTCTTGTCTGGTGCGCTATCCTTGTAGGAAGATGCACTACCCTTTGTTTGGCTATCTAGCCTAAGGTTTGCTTCTAGAATGATTCTCTGTCAAGGTTAAGATGCTCGGAGGGTGGCTTAGCCCTATGATCAGGTGGGAATAGTGATATTGTCTATGGTAAAGCGAGTGCATCCATTCATAATCTAATAGATTATGGGCCCACACCTCCTTCATTCAGTCTAACCACTGAAAGGGAGCATATCCATAAGGATATTAAGCTTGTTGAAGAACTGTCACTAGGGTTTCTAGCAGAAGCAGTCACCAAAGTACTGCTGCTAGGGTTACTAGAAGGTAATGTTGCAGAAACCCTAACCCTCTCGTTGAGGCACCTTAATTGAAGGGATTGACTTAATTTCCATATAGAGCAGTGCGCCCTAGCCTAGCGCATCTCTTGGTACTCTCAGCAAGCCAAGAGGTCAAGTTTGAGTTTTTAGTCAAATCTAGGGTTGACCAAGTCAAAGAAGCCATGACTTACTCTATGAAGTCAAAAAAAAATTTAGATGGAGCTTCTAACTTCAGAGTGTGGAAGACAAGGATTGACCTCATCCTTGCCAAGAATAAGGTGCTGGATATTGTGAAAGGAAAGATCGTGGAACTAGAGTTTGAAGAAGGAAAAGAGAAGGAATCGCACAATGTTGCAATTATGGAGAAGTTCAAAGACAGTGACATCAATGCCATGAGTATCATAGTGGACTCTATAAAATACCACTTGATACCCTACATCTCCCATATTGAATCATCAAAGAAGATGTACGATGCCTTAACAAACCTCTTCTCAGTCATAAACATTGGACAAGTAATGAGTCTGAAGAATGAGCTTCGTGACATGAAGATGAATGATGATGAAAACATAACATCATAATTTGTGAGGATCTCTTAGTTAAGAGATCAACTACAAGCTATTGAAGAAATCATCTTAGAGAAGGAACTGGTAAACACAGTACTCAATGGTCTTCCCAAGACATGGGATGCATTTGCTGCAAGTATGAACACAAGGTAGGAGTATCCTACATTTGAAGAAATTTGGACTTTCTGTGCTCAAGAAGAATCAAAATAAATATGATGATGAAGCCTTCACAACAAGATTCAAGAATTCTAGGAACACAAGGAAGTTTAGAAAGAAGACAAATCTAGAGAAAGATATGTTATAAATACAATGCTTCAATTGTCGAAAATATGGTCACTACAAGAATCATTTTCCCAAGCTAAAGAAAAGGAAGGAGACACACGAAGCATCAGTTGCTGAAGAAAAGGAATGTTCAAAGAAGACTAAGCAGGATGAAACAAACCTCTTCCTCTAAAGACAAGGTAACTATGCTCTTCTTAGTTCTTGTACATATCTTGTTTGCATAATCTCTGTACATATCTTGTATATCTATCTCTTAGAAGATAATATGTTCCAAGAAGAACTATACCTATAAGATAAGGATTTATATAATCATGACAACAAGTTAGACAATACACATGAAAGAATGAAGTAAACCAAGCAAATCATGTTGAAGTTATTACATAAGTAACAACCACATGATAAGCCAAATTCAACAATCAAGAAGAAATTGGAGAAAGACTTATGACACCTTGCATAAGGCAATACGGATGTAGATGGAAGCATGGATGGAGGGAGCCGATTATATACTTCCAAAAGAAAAAACATGCACTCATACATGAAGCAAGGATTAGGAGGGAGCTAATTCTATGATCCATTGAATATGATGTAGTATATATCCATGGTAGAAGCCATGAAAAGCAGTACATGTTTAGTTTGACTTCAGAAGAAGCCTTCTTTGAAAAGAAGCCTTAAAGTATCCCTGGTTGTCCATCCACATCCATGATCCTATGATGAAAGGAAGAAGTTGGAATCTTCAAAGCATAGAATCTATAGAAAACTCCATGGACTCAAGAGCTAAAGAGAAACATGAGGAAGAACATGAAGATTCCAAGAAAGAAAGAGAAGCCAAAACAACCAGTCATTGTATCACAAGATTACTAGCCTGATATGAAATCACTAAAAGAAATCAAGCAGAGGAACTAAAGGTTGTGATGAAGAACAGTGTATGAAAGACTTATGAATGAAAGCATTGTGAGATTAAGGACTAGAGGTTCTCCCAGATGGAGGGAGAAGACTATGATGACTGTTTGCTCCAGTAAACCAGACATACTTCTACATGAGTCATTATATCATCCGAAATATCCATGGGTTGGATTTTTACATCAAATAAAGGCAAAGACTGTTCTCCAGAATAATTGAACAAAGAGCATATGAAGAGCAACCTCAAGGCTTTGAGGTATACCAGAAAGAGACCCTTGTATGCATATGGAAGAAGGCAACTTGGTGGAGAATATCCAATGCACAGTAGAAGCATGGTGAAAACTTTCTATAATAGAGATACTATATCAGAATGGTTATTCAGAAGCTCAGGATGATGGATCGCTAATCCATGAAAAACACTCATGGCGGCCAAAGAAGTATCACTTGGATATGTTCCAGTTTGACTCTTGCCAAGATGTTGTGAGCTAGCAAGAAACAAAGAGGAATCCAACAATGATTGATAAGAGCTATATAAATCCTTCAGAGAATACTAGTGTTCCAGACATACTGAAGTACATTGAGATCAAGCATTACACTCTCTGTGATGAAGTCCAAAAAAGAGAAAGTGGTTCTCAAATATATATCTCCATAGATGAGTAGATAAGAAGACATTTTGGTAAAGCTTCTGTCCAATATAGAAGAGTTTGTGTGCTCAAGCTGGATCTTGTGGAGATGACTTCCCTATTGAAAAAGGAAGAGATGAATCCTAGGTTGGGAGGGAGCATTGATGTGTTATTGATTTATGGACAATCATTTTTCATTTCTAAAAATGGTCCAGGTTGAGCAGTTCCTTTCTAGTTAGGAAAGTGGTTTGAGATTTCTTACGGACATGCATTTTCCAGTTCGGAAAATGGTCTAGATCGAACGATCATTTTCATAATGAAAATGGTTCGATGGATTGCTAATGTACCATAGACAATGATTTCCCATTATGGTTAACATGGGGAATGGTCTAGGACAGTCTCTCTTCTTGATGGTTAATCAAGAATACTGGTCCATCTCGCCGGACAGTCATTCTTTCGAGGATCACAGTTGTGAGAATATTCAAACAATGGTCTATTTTGGAGGTTGGTGTAGGACAATCATTTCCTTTGGAAATGGTCCAGACAGTCATTCCTTAGGGCATATTGATTCTCTCTAGGTTGCACTTTGTTTAGTGCTGGAGGAATGGCCCAGGGTGGGGAATGGTCCAGGTTTAGCAATCAGGGATAGACATTCCTTAGGGAAGACTCATTCTCTTCAGGTTGCACTTTGTTTAGTGCCGGAGGAATGGACCAGGGTGGGGAATGGTCCAGGATCAGAAATCAGGACAACTATTCTTCCTTTCTTGAGAAGAATAGTCCATATAGATCATCATTGATGTTTGAATTTCTGAGGGCATATGCTCTTCCAGATCTCACAGATGTGAGTGGAAGAATGGCCCAGATAAATCAATTTATATCATAACAATGTTTTCTGTGCAGGTTGATATCAAATGATTGTTATGGAGACTGTATGTCTCTGGATAGTAGATGCATGCTACTATGGTGGATGTGTTCCACTGATTATGATTATATGTCATTGATCAAGTATTTGTGTGCTTCTTGGTGTGGTAGTGTACCACTAGATTGTGGTTGTGTACTACTATGGATAGACACAATTGTGTTCTATTGAATGATATTGTTCTGATTGCCTTGAAGACTATCAACAGTGTTGGATATGATTATCAAGTAGATGGATGATCAATGGATAGAGATTTCCCAGATAGAAAAATGGTCCAAGACATATGTCCAGAGTAGAAGAATGGCTCTTGTGTCACTCTGTGAAGTGAGTGACTTATCCAGCATCATGTTTGATTAATCAGATGGAGTATGGTTTCGAGAGATGATGCGGCTAATGACATTGATAGTGATGATGGTTCTCATGATCTAGTCATGAGATAGTCTATACGACTATGTTGATGCTACCGGGTGAATGGTATGTTTGTTCTCAAGACCATTACCTTCAATACCTCCCTAGCTAGGAGGGAGTGTTGGTATTATGGTAGCTGCGGGAGGTATTTACCTCCATGTGTAAACCTGACGAGAACAGAATATTCTGGAAAGCAAGAAGAAACCCTAATGAGTTGGCTAATAACCCTAGAAGACAAGTCGGCTCAAGAGGATAACTTGTATTAGGTTATTAGCCTCCAAGAGAAGAAGTTGGCTAGAAGAAATATTATATACCAAAGAATTTGTACCCAGAATGAGAAGTCGGACCTGGAATTCTTCCATATTTAGTATAAATACAGGAGGCCAGTCTTCATTCTGGTTAGTATTCTCAGAATTGCAGAGCACACTTGTGCGCACTGCAGTTGGGTAGTTTGTGTGCAAGTCTGGAGGAGAGTTGTTATTGTTGCAGTTGCAGCTAGCAGATTTCATTTTGTCTTGGACTATCTCTCGGTTATGGTTTGGACTATCTGATTAACTCTTGTTTGGTACGCTATCCTTGGAGGAAGACGCACTACCCTTTTTTTGGCTATCTAGCCCAGGGTTTGCTTCCAGAATGATTCTCTGTCAAGATTAAGATGCTCAGAGGGTGGATTAGGCCTATGGTTGGGTGACAATAATGATATTGTCTATGGTCAAATGAGTACATCCATTCTTATTCTAACATATATAATGGGGAAGGAGAGGTAACTATTGAGGAACATCTGGTATACTTTTACACCTTTGAAGACAACTTTAACATTGATTTTGCAGATGTGTGGATGAGGTTCTTTGTACAGAGTCTAGATGGGGAAGTCAGAAAATGGTTCAGAGGTCTTCCCCCAACTTCCATTGTAAATATTGAGGCATTAGATGAAACATTCATAAAGAAATGGGGAGATAAGAGAGATTACCTCTACTACATCATTGAGTTTGGGGCCCAAAAGAGAAAGAATGGTGAATCTATTTTAGATTTCACCAAGAGATTCAATAAGATGTATGGTAGAATCCCATATGAGATCAAACCAACTGAAGCCTTTGCCAAGATCACCTATGCCAATGCATTTGATGCATATTTCTCCCTCCTCTTGAGAGAGAGAATATTAACCACATTTTGTTCCATGCAGGAAGTAACCATTGAAGTTGAATCTAATATTTTGGCATCAAACAGACTAAAGACTAGACCAGAGAAAGAGAAGAAAAAATAGAGAGAGGATACCCCTAACTCCTCTAAATCAGCCACATCTGATCCCAAACTTGAGGAAATGACCAAAACCTTGAAGGATCTGACTTCTCAAATAGCTAAGATACAATGGGAATCCAAACAGCCAAACAAACAAATGTAAATTTTCAAGGGGGTGGAAATAGAAATCAAAATCAGTTTAGGAGACCTAATGATGCCCCTCCAATAATGCATATAGAAAGAAGAAATCTTGATGATCAAAGGGTAATACCTCCTTTCCAATAAAATCAGATTGAGGAGATGGATGCAAACAAGAATGTTGTGGATGATAATGTTGTTCTTTTCAATGAAATAGATTATTATACTAGCCATTTAACACAACAAGAATATGAGGTAGCACAAATGTCAAATCATTTTGATGATTAGATAGAGGAAGAGTGTGTTATCAAAGACAACCCAAGAAGAAATATGATTTGAGGACAAGGGCAGGAGATTCCAAGGCTACTACCTATGATCAAAGAAAACAAGTTGAAGCTCTTTCTAAGCCAAGTCCAAATAAAGGTATGTCATCTAAAACTCAACAACTTCCTCTATCAAAACTTGCAGTCCCTAAAATAAAATAATCTGATAGGTCACCAACCTCTTTCATCCTAGAACATGAGCTGAGCAAGATCAATATCCCTGTGCCTCTGACATAATTGTTAAAAAACAAACCTTTCAAAAAATTTATAATGAAAGTTCTGCAACCAACTTCTTCTAGTGTATCTTCCAATCTCATTAGTCTACAGGATGAAACCCAACCATTATTATGGGCCCACACATTGAAGATGGATTTGATGCCTCTCCTCCTTTCTATATATCTTTGAATGTCCATGATAAGATCATGCATAACTGTCTTATGGACTCAGGAGCCTCTCAACATGTCATGCCCAAAGTTGTTATGGAAGAACTAGGTCTGGAGATTACCAAGCCTTACCAAGACCTATACTCCTTTGATTCAAAGAAAGTAAAATGTCTGGGGTTGATAAAGGATATGGTGGTTTCTCTAGCATAATTACCCATGAATATTGTAGTGATGGACATTGTGGTAGAAAACATTCCCCCAAAGTTTGGCATGCTTTATCCATAACGTGGGCTAAGAAGGTTGGAGGATCATTACAAATGGACCTCACTTATGCCACCATTCCAGTGTTTGGAGGTGAACATAGGAGGCTATACAGAGAGGTAAGGTTAGCCTACATTGTTAGTGACCATTAGAACCCAAGAAATCACTCGATTTATGCTGTCAAGGATGAGAATGGATCATCTGTCTTCCACCTAAATGATGATGAACTTGAAATATCAGTTAGCCAATGCAACGATCAACCACTGACAAGTCAAAAAAATAGAGTATGGAAGATGTATTTCGATGGTTGTTCATCAAAAAGAAGGATCTGGTGCAGGCATTATCCTCATTTCCCCTTCAGAAGAAGTAATAACCCTCTCTTATAAGCTGGAGTTTGAAACTAGTACTAATATAGCTGAATATGAAGCTCTGGAATTGGGATTGAGGGCTACCAAAGACATGGCCATTAATTGTGTAGCAATTTTTGGTGATTCTGAGGTAATCATCAATCAAGTAAGAAACATCTATCAGGATAAGCAACAAAGGCTCAAGCAATACAAAAATGAGGTATGGGATCTGATTGATAATTTCTTTCTAGAATTTAACATTTCTTTCATTCCCAGAGAACATAATCAGAAGGCGGATTCTTTGGCCTTGGCTACCAACACTTTTAGGCCTCCCATTGGCTCAAATATAAAATATTAGGTGGAGATAAGACATAGAACAACCATACCAGTCAACATAAAACACTGGCAAGTCTTTAGTGATTATTTAGAGTTGCAGAGATTTCTACACACCATTGATGAATTCTCCAATATCTCAATTGACCAAGAAAGTTGAGAAGGTGAAGATGAGGAATTAGAAGATCAACAAGCATCTCATCTGCTGAAGACAGTGGCTGGTCATGATATTGTGGAGCTGAAAACCAACCACATTCCGAGAGGACTAGTGCCATTAGAAAGGTTGTTTGATAGTAATGATGTTTACAAAGGGGATGCCATGAAAAATCAAGAAGAAGAGGTGACATATTGCAATAGTGGGACCACTGAGAATCCTAAGATAATCAAGTTGTCCAAAGCATTAGCCGCATAACAAAAAGACAGGTATGCCAGTATCATTAAATTTTTTTTTGATACTTTTGCATGGTCCTATGAAGATTTTAAGACATTTGACATTGACATCATCCAGCATAAGATCCCCCTAAAGGCTGGCTCTAAGCCATTCAAACAGAAGATTCGATATTTTAATCCCATGTTAATGTCCATAATTGAGAAAGAGATGAAAAGAATGTTGGATGCCAAGATTATTGCACCATTGAGGTACTCAAGCTCGGTGGCCAACTTAGTACTTGTAAGGAAAAAAAGTGGTGAGATACGCTTGTGTGTCAACTTCAGAAATCTCAACAAGTGTTCTCTGAAGGACAATTATCCCATCCCCAAGATGGATCATATTTTACAAAGGGTGGTAGGTGCACACAAAATTTCCTTGTTGGATGGATACTCTAGTTATAACCAGATAGCGATGTGCAAAGAGGATAAAGACAAAAGAACATTCACCACTCCATGGGGAACATTCATGTATGACAAGATGCCCTTTGGGTTGATGAACGCAGGGGCCACTTTTCAGAGGGCCATGGACATAGATTTTGTGGGCGAAAAAGACAAATTCATGGTTATATACTTGGATGACATCACCATTTTTTCCAAGTCTCATGATGAACATTTGTAGCACTTGGAGCAAGTTTTCAAGAAATGAAGGAGATATGGAATATCTTTAAATCCTAGGAAGTCTCACTTTGCCATGCCAGAAGGAAAGCTCCTGGGTCACATCATATCAGCAAGGGGTATAAAAATTGATCTAAAGAGGGTTTGTGCCATTCAACAGATTGATATCCCCAGAAATAAAAAGGTTGTCCAGTATTTTATTGGTAAGATAAACTTCCTCAGATGTTTCGTGCCAAATTTTGTTGAAATTTTGAATCCTATTACTAACATGTTGAAGAAAGATGTTGTGATAAAATTGTCCTTGGAGGAAAAATCATCTTTCCAAAAAATCAAGCAAGCTTTAGTTGAGGCCCCTGTATTGGCAAGCCCTGACTACACCAAAGATTTCTTCATATTCACTTTTGCTTAAGAGGAAACCATTGTTGTTGTACTACTGCAGAAAAATGAAGAAGGGAGTGAGAAACCAATAGCCTTTTTCAGCAGAGCCCTCCAAGATGCTAAGATGAAGTATGATTTATTAGAGAAACATGATTATGCACTAGTAAAATCACTTAAAGCCTTCAAGGTTTATGTACTACAGTCTATAATAACAACCTTTGTTCCTAGCAACAGTGTCAAAGAGATTCTGGTCTAGCAAGACAGTGAGGGGAAAAGAGGAAAATGGATTGTCAAACTGTTGGAGTATGACCTGCACATAAAGCCCACCAAGATGATCAAGAGGCAAGGACTGGCCAAATTTCTATCAGAATCAAATTGTAAGGTGCTATAATTGCATCAAATCTTCACCCAATTAGATGCACCCATCATACAACCTGAACAAGACAACTTACAGGTATTTGAAAAATACTTCTCTTCACCTTGGTATAAAAACATCATCTATTTTCTACAACATTTTGAGTGTCCACCAGATGTGAAGAAGACAAAGGCCAGGTCTCTCAAGTTGAATGCTATCAAGTTTTGCATTTCAAACCAAAAATTGTATTGGAGAGATCCTACTGGCATCCTGTTAAAGTGCCTCTATGAAAATGAAGCCAAACATGTCACATTAGAAATGCACAGAGGAGTATGTGGAGGGCACCAACATTGGAAGGCCACAACTCTCAAGATCCTGAGGGCAGGATACTACTGGCCCACCCTTTTCTCTGATGTGTTTTCCACTATTAGATCTTGCAATGAATGCCAAATGTTTGCAGGGAAACAAAAGTTACTATCACTGCCCTTAAAACCTATAAATTCCAGTAGTCCGTTTCAACAATGGGGGTTAGACTTCATAGGAGAGATAAATCCACCTTCTAGTGGACAACACAAGTGTATCCTCACTACCACCGACTGCTTCACCAAATGGATTGAGACTGTGCCCACCAGGAATGCCACTGACAAGGTAATCATGGATTTCCTGGAAACTAATATTTTTGCCAGATTTGGTTGCCCCAGTAAGCTTGTAACATACAATTCCCAAGCATTCAATTCCAAAGCCATGATTGAATTCTGTGGTAGTCACAACATCTCCATGACACATTCCACACCCTATTACCCTCGGGGAAATGGCCTGGAAGAATCATCAAACAAGACTCTCATCAGGATCATTAAGAAGTTGCTGACTGAAAACAAGAAATCCTGGGACTCTAAACTCAAATATTCTTTATGGGCTGAAATAATCAACACTAAGAAGTCTCTGGGAACCTCACCCTTTCAACTTGTTTATGGAATAGACGTTATTTTTCCCACTCAACTTGGTATACCGATTCTAAAATTCTTGCAGGAAGAGATTGAGGAACCAAATGACATCCAAAGGAGAATCTTCTAGATTATAGAAGTTCAACAAAGAAGAGAAGCACTGGATCAGAGGAAAGAGGCATACCAGAGCAATATCAAATCATCCTTTGATAAGAAAACCAAGAAGAAGATTTTTCGGGAAGGTGACCTGGTCTTGAGGTGGGATGCCCGAAGGGATGACAAGTCCAAGCATGGTAAATTTGACAACCTCTGGTTTGGCCCTTTTATGGTGGTTGAAGTTCTGAACAACAACACATTTATCCTGCACAACCTAGACGATACATAGATCTTTGGAGGCGTAGTAAATGGGTGCTTATTGAAGCACTATTTTGTTTAAGGACGAGGGAAGGTCCCCCTTGTACCATAGATTCTTTCATTTATTATTTATTTTGATTAGTTAGTTGTGTGTGAATACAGACTCCATAGAGAAACAAGGAATTGGGGTGTAGTTTCAGTTTTTAATTGAATAAAATGCATGGTTGAGGGCTTGTAACAGATACACAGGGATGACCGATGGAAACTGAAAGGTAAGTGATGGAAGGTAAGAGAAGTTATTTAATCTCAAGGCACTGATCTATAGTTCTTAGCATCTCACAGGGATGAGCTATCCCCAGTTGGAGCCAATGTTGTAACCTAGGTTTGTGCCCCTACCTGTCCTCTCTCTTTCCCCTATGCCTTCATCAATTTTTCACATTCTAGTTGGTCAAGTCAGTTTCCCATTTTTTGAGTGATTGGGTTCTTATTCGTTTCTTTCCTGTATGAGTCTTTGCACATTTCTGTTTCTATTTTTCCTGAAAAGATAAAATACATGTCACATTTGGTTCAGAATGCTTGTCATCACGTTTGATTGAGCTCACAACAGGTCGACCAAGACTTTTTATATGCACAGGAAACTCCCGTGGACAAATACAACATCTTAGAATGGTCATTTTCGGGCCAGGATTGTAAAAAAAATAGGGTAATTTTCAACCTTAAATATCCACCGGGCTAATCAGATCAAAGGCTCTCATCCATTTAGGGGTGCAAAATCACATGGATTTTAACATCAAGAATTATCCGAACTCCCGAAGTATTTAACGCAGCTTAAGCTCGAGTTAATTAGTGATAAGCACCGGCTAATCACTCCACGAGATCATCACTTCAGGAGACTTTCATACTTTATATCTCGAAAATCCTGAAGTGCCGAAGAGCCGAACTACCCGAAGTGTTGAATTTCTGAGGATAAAGAATCACCCGAAGTCCCGGAGAGCCAAACTAGCCAAAGACCTAAAGACCCGAAATTTCAAAAACCCGAAGTGAATCTGGACCGTCCATCAGTGGGGACACACGACAACAGATCATTCACTTCGGAGATTTTCCTCCTAGATATTTTCATGTGCAACATTTGAACTTCTGAAACCTGGATTTCCAAAGAAAATATCATTCATTGGTCACGACGCATGGTGAAAGATCATTCACTTCAGAGATTTTTGTCCAGAAGATTTTTCATGTTTCACATTCAAAACACCCGAAGATGAAAATTTCGAAGTGAATCTTGACCATTGATCTCAATTCAACGAGAACCGTCGATCCTTGCAGTAGGAAAATATCACTCGGATCACAGATCGTAATCAAATCGACGACCACACTCCATTGCGGGGATGTAAAATGCCTGGACGTTAATTTTCTAGAGTGGTCCCACAATTGGAACCATGGTATTGTTGGAAGGGTACGTGGCATCTTGTGGCTGATTGCGGGCCCAAAAGTAGTGTGGACCCAAACGACCCTCAACAAATCCTACAATTACGTGCTTAATGACATTTGGTCACCGTGTCACCTCCACATCACATTCACTCCTCTCATCACTTTCACTCCTCTCATTGCTCACCATCTAATTCTACATCCACATCGTCCACCTCCAAGCGTCCTGTCTTCCTATTGGATGCTTGCCGCCACGTCTTCTGGTTCACAACCAATTCATCACAGTGAAAGCGGGGAGGAGGTTCAGTTACAGTCAAGATAAAGTGCACTTAACTTCTGAAAGATCAGACACATACATAGAGTTAAGTCTCAATCACAAGTCGACGCAGATTGGTTCCAGACCACTTCATCAGACTCCTCTCTTCCTCAAGCAGAGATCTTCTCATGCAGCTAGTTTTCTCCAGTGGTCTCTGGCAGCTCGCAGGGATGCCATTACTCAAAACAGATCTCTTCTCTTTCACTCCGAGGCCTATTTTATGCCAATTCAGTTCCTCCAACACATGCATAATTTTATGTCTCAGAGACAGTGGTAGTTTTTAGTTGATTAATTCCAACATTTCTTAGATTAGATACAAGAGTGGTCTTCTGTGTGTGATAAGAACCACTCTTGTTGATTAAGTCCAATGTCTTAGTGAAGATAATAATTTGTTCTACAAACAATTACCTAAATTTAGGTCTCAGTCCCCTAAGGATTAGAGCCTCTGCAACTCTTTTAAATAGTTAGTTTTTGGATATTGTAAGGGTCATATTTTTGGGGAAAGGATAGCAATACATCAGAATGGTTGGACCCGTTCTATGCATGGATTAAATATCTCCATATGGTGAACATACTCTTGATGACAATCCTTCATTCAAATCTTCATGTGCATTTATTCTTATCTTGAATACAATTTTTGATTTGTGCAACGTACATTTCATTTCCTTTCAGCTATTGTATAACTTTTTTTTACTGATATGCAACTTGTCAAACAACTAATGCTTTGGTGAAGATTTTTTTTATTTTCAACCTATGGGATTAACTGTGTTTTTGATACATGTTTAATGTCTTGAAATAATATTTTAAGTATTGAACTTCTTGCAACAAATTATTCATTGAGTAGTATGTTATTTTCCCCTTGTTTTCTATTATTTCACTGGTCTGTCATTAGTGTGCCACCAACCAAGGAGGACCCTCATCCATATCATTCTACCAACCTGTTAGCACTAGGAATCACTTTCATATTGCATGGAAGGAAAGACCAGTACCCACCAGGTTATATGTGAATGTAAGAGTGTTTTAAAGGGTCAAATGGAAAAGACTCACAATGATAATGTTCCAACTCAGAAAATAGGGATAGCATGCACCAACAATCAAGGTCTTGGCTAAATTCGATCAGTCATTGGGAGTAAGTATGAATAGAGGGAAGACTTGAATTAGAGGAATGTAGGGGTTGCTATAAACATCAGGTCTACAATAAGCCTAAGGAAGAAAGTTTCTTAACACAAGATCTTCTTGAACTCAGAAACTAAGGAAGCTAAATAAACGTCATGATAATATAATGATCAAACATCCACCATAACATCATCACAATCATTCATGTGAATCATTCAAAAGTATGAACATTTAGCATTAGAAGCAAATAAGATGAAAGAGAAGCTGATTTATACTAGCCAAAATGTCTTGAGTCCAGTACATAGCCAGTTCACAGTCACTTCATCAAAATATTACAGTCTAAGGGAGCCTTGATCAACCATCCAAACCTACTAAATCATTTCATCTATCTATTTATAACAAAAGGGAGACAACAACTGGAGGTACGATATGACCTCCTTCCCTTGAAAATCTCTAATAATTTATTTCATCTAACAACTTGGATAACAACCTATGCTATAAAATAGGAAAATGTTAGTGACTAATCCAACCAAACTTCAAACTGATTTTATTTTCTTTTGCTGCACAACTCCTTCTTTGCCATGTGTCTTTCAGGAGCATGTGGTTGTCCTCATGATGCCAACTGTTATTTCTACAATCTTCTCCATCATCAGCTATCCAAAATGTTTTTAGCTTGGCCCTCCAAAATCCATGGTGTCTGTTGGTAGCTTCTTTAGGTAGCAGTCTGTGTAGCACACTTCAAAACTGGACAAGTAGAAAAGGTAGTACTGAACCCTCATATTCTCTGTGCAAAATTTTCCCTTTGTGAAATATTAGGTAGAAAATTTATGTAGCACCATTGTGTTGCGTATGTGTGAAAACTTTGTTCTCTGCGAGATATTGGGTAGCAAATTTACGTAGTGCCACTGTGCGTCGGGACGCAACACCTCCAATCTTGAACATGTGCAGAGCAAGTAGTGTCCTTGCATAGTGTCAAACCCATTATATTTAGGTGACATGGCAACACTATAGGTAGCATACCAGTGTAATATCAAAATAGACTATTCCATAGTGCCAAGGCACTACGCAATATCTTCATTTTACTGCTGAGGGAGTTAGCACTTCACAAAAAGACCAAAAATCTGAGAATCAATGCTTAAAAGCCTGTATAGGTGGCAGAGATAATATTTGAATATAAGTTAACCCTCACAAAAAAGGAACCATCGTAAAAAATGGGGCTCACCTTTCACCAGCTATTTTGTTACCTTGACACTTAACCTCACACTCTTTCTGGTAGAAGGAGGATCTTCATTTGGCATAGCAGACTTCTTCTTCTTAGCAATGATAGGATTTTTTAGTGGGGTTGTGCTCTCCTTGACTGTTGGTGTCTCTTTCTCAATGGAAGCTTCAACCAATACCTACAAGTTTCTTTGAGCTACTTCATATTGAAAATGCTACAACTCTGCCTTGAGTTTCCTGTTCTGAGATTGAAAACCTCTATTCTGCCTATAAAGGTTTTGGAGCTGCCTATGAAGGGGTTGCGCCTTTCTTGCTGCAAACCTTGCTAGGTCAAGAGTGTGTTTGTAGCCATCCATGATTTCTTTCATCTGAGCCCTGTGAATTATATCTTCTTCTTTAAGATGAGCTACCTCCTTCCTAGCATCCCTAAGCTACCTGATCAATCTTTTGAATGTTTGACTATCAGGTGGATTAGTGACATGCACAGTCTCAACAAGCTTTTCCTTGGTCTCCTTTTCCGCCTGCATGGGAATTTCCTTGTCTGATTCATCGGGCTTCTTGATGTCTTTATCTTTATTTTTCTTCTTTGGCATAGGGGTTTCTTCCTTCTTTTCCACAGATTTTTTAATGCCTTTATCCTTATTCTTTTGTACAGGTACCTCTGATGGGGACTATTCTTCAAAAACCTCTTTGGGAACTGATGATCTTGTGAAAGGTCTTCTTCCCTTGGTATTGGCTGCTGGAGGAGAAGAGAGGAAGTGTAGCTTCTTCCCTTTCTTGGATGTAGTTTTGGTAGAAGAAGGAACCTCTTCTAACCCTAGTGTCAGAGGTGGTGAAAAATCTCTCTGTGGGGAAGGACAAGCTTCCTGCTCCATTTCTGTGACTTGCTTGATGACCTATGAAACTTGAACATGGGCTCTACCCTTTCTATTGCCACTGGTCCCTTCTTTAAAAACACTAGTGGGTGATAAAGGACTTGCAATCTGTGATTGAGGAGAAGATTCTACATCCAACTTAAAGTGAGAAGCAACAACAAAATGTTCCCATGAAATTTCTTTCTTACCCGATTCCTCAGAGACTAGCATTCTAATCAATCCAGAGTGGAAGATGCTAGTATCCACATCCTTAGACTTGGATTGAATCTTGTCTGACATCTTGCCTATGCTCCTTAACAAGTAGTAGGGAATATTCATTTCAACCTTACCAGTAAAATGTAGCAAATTCCTTACATGGTACTGGTACAATGTGTTAAATCTCCCTTCACATGTAAAATATCTCTGAATGATCTTCAATATATTGTCAAACTGTTCAATAAATTGATTCCTTGGCACACCTTTAGACAAATCACTGGCTTGATTTTTAGGATTAAGGATATATTTGGCATAGGCTGAACTCAAAGCCATGGATTTAAACCACTTTTCACTTGTAATAGGGATTCCTGTTGCAGCTGAAATAGAGGCCCCAGTCACCTCAAATTATAAATCCCCAACCTTGGTTCTCCTACCATAAAAATGTGATGCAAAATGTCTTGTCACCTCTTGATGGCCTCTTTGCATATTCCGACAGAAAGAGAGGCATCTCACTCTCTGAAAAAACTCTCTTGTCATGGGATCTATATCAAAAATATGCATATCCACAGGTTCTATTCTAACCACCTTGCCCCCTTTGTGTGTCTTCTTCATCTGAGGAGTCTCCATGGCTTAGAATGAGAGTTTTTTAATGCTTATGGGGTAGTAATAACCAGGAGGACTTAGAATCGAGCTTCAAATGTACAAGGGTGACCTTTTAAAACAGACTGGTGCTAATAAGCCAGGTTTTGATTGTGGGAATCACACCCTTAGATTTGTATAGGCATTGGGAGTTTAGGAAAATGAGGGGGTAATATGTAATTGACCCTTTGTAACTAGGTAAAAACGCTTAACTCCAAAATGAAAGGAAGTAGGGGAGACACAGAGGGGTTAAGCAGTGCCTCAGGGTAGCGTGATGTGTATGCAGAGGATATGCTATTTAGGTGTTTTCAGCCTCAATAGCTATAGCAGGCAGAAGTAATCATACCTAGATACAAACAATGGATTTCACAGGTTTGAAAAGAGAGGAGACAAGGCTATGCTGCGAAGATGAGTCCCTTACAGCTGTGCAAGCCTGATAAACCAAAACCTGAGCGCTAACTCTTTGTGAAAATTAATGTGCAGAGGAGGAAACATGGGATACCTATGGAGTAAACACTTGTTTGAATCTTCAACAAAATCTCAGGATGAAGTCACGAACATTTCGGCCCTCGAATCTACCTCAACATCAGATTTGGTCGCACTGTTGTTGCCTTGTCAAAACTGTGAGTTTGAGAAGTGCTTCCTTCTTGAATTTTCAAATCAAAAAACCGTTATCAGGGCTCATAAATACGAGATCTTGGAGGTATATTTAACCAAATACTAGAACTGAAAATAAGGAACATGACATCAGTCATGGTAATCATAACTCATGGTGGAAAACATGATGGACATGAAAGGCACTACGGAACCGCCTGATGAGTGGGCAACGCTCCAATTTAAAAAATGATTGGACAGGTAAGAAAGGACAAAAAGGCATGCCTACAAGGTCATGAATGAGGAGAAAGGTGTGTCACATCAATCTAGTCATGGGAGGGATCGATCCTAGTGACAAATCATGAAGGGGACCAAAATTCAAATCATGAACTAAAATGGTTCTAAGTCCAAAAATCAATTTGAGGATCAAACATGAGTTAAGACTCAAAAGTTTATTTATCGAAGGGGTCCTAAAAAACATAAACTTTAAAGAGATGAAACTTAAAAAATTAAAATCTAAGGCTTAAAAAGGGATAAAAACAAACTAAAAACCCAAGGCAATTTAGTGTGATAACATTGGCTCCATAGGGGATGGCATGCCCCCTTCGGGCTGCCAAGAATGAGTAGATTTAGTGCCTTATCCTAGGGACATGTGGTCAGTTATTGAAACAAAAATAAAAATAAAATGATATTTACAATGACATGAAGAGCCACTCAAGGCTCAAGCAAAGTAATTTTTTAGGAAATGCCCATTGACACGGCCACCAAAAACCTGTTCATTCTCCATATTCTGCAACTTGAAAGTGTTATTAGAGAATACCTCAGAGATTTTGAAAGGACCGATCCATAAAGATTCAAATTTACTGTGCTTGCCTTTATCTTKCTTCGGTGCATTCCACTTGAGCACTAGATCGCCCAGTTGAAAATCCTCTTTGTTCACTTTTTTGTCGAATGCCTGCTTGATCTTCAGTTGATGATCATATGCTTTGTCTACAAGMTGCTCCCAAGTTTGCTGCACTTCAACCAATTGYTGAATCCTTTTGACCTTATGATCAGACTCCCCTTGGTAATCTTGGAAGAATTTTTCCATAGGTAAGGCAAGATAAGAAGGAAAAATTGCCTCAACTCCATACACCAGCTAGAAAGGGGAAAGTTCCAGGGACCCTTTTACCGTCACTCTGTCAGCCCATAGGGAAAATTTGAGTTTTGAGTCCCATGCCTTTTTGTTATCCTCTAACAACTTTTTAATGATATTTATAATTCTTTTGTTTGAGGATTCTGCAAGCCTGTTTCCTTGAGGGTAGTAAGGGGTAGAATGAATCAAAGTGATCCCAAACTATTCACAGAATTGAATCAATGATTCAACCTTGAAAGATGAAACATTATCAGTGACGATTCTGTCAGGACACCCAAACCTTGCCATAATGTCTTCAAGGAAACCAATGATAACTTTGTGGGAAGCATTCCTTGTGGGGATAGCTTCAATCCATTTAGTAAAGTAATCTATAGCAGTCAAGATCCATCTATGTTGGCCACTGGAATAGGGATGTATTTTCCCAATAAAATCTAGGCCCCACTACTGGAAAGGTCCTAAAGCTGCCGTAGGGTTTAATGGAAAATACTTAAGCTATTTCTTTCCAGAGAAATTTTGACATTTAGCACAGGCTCTGATCTTAGCACATCAATGAACAAATTAGGCCAGAAGTACCCAACCCTGAGGATCTTGTATGTCGTGGTTCTCCAATAATGATGCCCCCCACATAAACTGTCATGAAAATCAGACATAATCTTTTGGGTTTCTTGGGGGTCTAGGCATCTCAAAAGAACTCCTAATGGATCCTTACAATACAAAATTTGATCAACAAGGCAGTACTTTATTGATTTGAGTTTTAAGGCTCTCACCTTGTTCTTTTCCATACCACTTGGAGGCTGTAAATTTTGCAGAAAAAATATAATGTCATTGTACCAACTGCAATTTTCCAATGCAGAGATGATTTGAGAACCTTTATCAGTTAATTCAGCCTGCTGATTTTCTGAACATGAGTAGATGAAATTCACCCCCAATGCTGAGCAATTTGATTCATCCAGGAGCTTGGCTAAACCCTGGCCTTTAACCAATTTGGTAGGCTTAATTTCCAAATCAAATTCAAGTAATTTAGCAATCCACTTGCTCCTTTTTCTGTCTATATTAGGCTGAATGAGAATTTCTTTTACATCAGCTGCTGGGAAATAAGCAATAGCTATTGAATGCAGGAAATAAATGTTGGAAGATTGGTTGTTGTCATTGATGTCAACCCTAGGCATGGGTTTTGGGCCGCAAGATTGATGAAGGTATTTGGACATGAAGGAAAATGCACATGCAGATACAACACCCATGGATGGATAGTATACATCATGTTGTTTTCGATGGTATGTGGCACGTCACGTGGATCCTCATGGTTGAGGAGAAATGAATTTTTGAATATGACAAAGTGAATTGAAGAAGGAAGTACATGTAGGCCCTGAAGATAATTAAAGAAAAGAATTACAAAATAAGAAAGTGTTAGGTCGGCCATAATGTTAAAAGGAAGTGACATAAAAGGTATAAATAAACATCATTATACATTCATTTGATACAAGTTGAATTTCAGAGGAAATAAGAAGAAAAGAAGGCCGGATTTCAAGGGAGGATGAAGTCTTTTGGTGATGTGTTCTAAGGTATGTTATTTTCAGGTCATCTTACCATTTTTTCTATAATTTTTTTTCTAGAAAGATCCAGATAGTGAAATCGCTATGGTATTGAGAATACATACCAAGGTACCTCTGGTAAAAATTTTAGCTCTTGATTCGCTATAATTATGGAGATACACTCTGTGGAAGATAGGGTTTGTGACCAGTCTTGAAGCTAGTCAATAAACTGGTGTTCCGGGTAAAACAGACATAACTTCTTCAGACAAAATCCAAATGAAGTGGGACCACTTCCATTGGAAATAGTACGGACTTTAGTTTCTTGTGTACAAGTTTCATAATCGGATGTTAAATATTGAGCGCGGGGCATGCTGTACAAGTTGGGTCTTCTAAACAGACTAGAATTGAATACAATCTACCATTCTTGATATAACCTCTTTTTGGGGAGGATTCAAGGAGTGAAAATTGGAGGAGTTTCAGAGAATACATTGAGTAATATTATCTACAGAATCAGAGTACTCCAAGAATTGAAGAATTGTAGAAATTGAAGAAGTCTCAGAAAGCATTATCAGGTTCTATGTGATGATTGGTTGATGGTGATGATTTAATGTAAAGTTTTATTATCTCTCATATATTATTGGGTGGAAGGAAGGGGAAAGGATGGAGAATTCAAATCTCTCTTGATATTGGAGAATTGTATCTTCCTCTTCTAGGTTTATCCCTCCCTTTATATTTGGAAGCTGTAGCTACCTTTGGAAGTCATTACTTCCCTTGAACAAAAACTATTGATTATTTCTCATATAATGTGCATGGTGTATTGTGGTGTATTGGTGTAACTCTCATACTATTGTTCATTTCTCATTGGATATAATTGAATGGTTTAAGTATAAGTTGAAAAATCTTTTTAAATTGTACTTGATACTGATTCACCCCCCTCTCAGTATCAACAATTGGTATCAGAGCAGGTTACCTTGAATACAGTTTAACCACTGGAAGGAAGATCCTATGCAGAAATGGAAGACAACATTCCAAATGGGATTCCACCATTTGATGGAAGGAATTTTGAATACTGGAAAATAAGAATGGAAAATTACTTGAAAGCTCTTGGGGCAGATGTTTGGTTCTCAGTTGCTTCAAGATACAATGCTTTGAAGAAACCAAAGATTGCAGCTCAGAAGGAAGCAAAAAGGAACAACAAACTGGCAATAGATGCCATCCTGGATGGATTGATAGATTCAGTGAAATCCAAGGTGGGATCATGTGCATCAACAAAAGAGATTTGGGACAAGCTACAAGACCTTTATGCAAGGGAAGAAGCAAAAGAAGAAGAAGAAGTTGAAGAAGATTATAACATCTCAGATTTCAAAGAAGAAAATAGAGGTCAATTCTTTTTCTTTAATTGTGAAGGAGTAGGACATGTTGAATTTGAATGTCCTCATCCAAGGATTGAAAGAGATGACAATGAAGAAGAAGAAAATCATGAAGTAGAAATGATTCAACAAGAAGATGAGAATCGTAAAAAATTGAAACATGTTGAGATTGAAAATAGCAAGCTCAAAGACACGTGTAGAAAACTAAGAAGTGAATTGGGTAGTTATGAAAAGACAGTTGTAAGCTTAAAGAAATAATTAGAAGACTTTCGGAAACTAAGAGAAGAAACCATTTCCTTGAAAACTCTACTCGAAGAAGCAAGAAGAATAGAAGAAGCAAAGAAGGTCCAAATGATAAAGAAAGAAGAAGATTGTGAGAAACTTGAACAAGAAGTTGTCTCATTGAAGAAGATCTTAAGAAACTCTCAAGTGCCAAAAGAATTAACACATCTTGGATGCATGGGTGAAACTTCATACAAAGAAGATGCAAATACCAACAAGAAGGTTGAAGAAAGACTACATAGACAGTTGATGAGAAGTGAACCAGGATACCAGAAAGAATGAATGATTACAAAAGAGATGAATATCCAAGAAGACCTCCTACCTTCAGGAATCAAAGAAGCTTCAATTAGTATGAAGGAAACTACAAAAGAGTAGATCATGAACCCAGATGGACTACATCACAAAGAAGGTCACTTACTCCC
>JASDQU010438043.1:2270-13823 GCA_032191745.1 Picea mariana | reverse complement strand
TTTTAATAATCTCTCCATCTCAGCTTCCATTTCTTTGAGCTGTGCATTCTGCTCCATGAGCAGCTTGAGCATTTCATCCTTCTCGCCTTCTTTCTCTGCTATCTCCTTCGCCTGCGAGTCCTCTGTGGGCGGGAGATTCAGTTGTTTCCTCAAGGAGACGATGTCTACATTATTCTTCTTTATCATCTCCTCTGCATCTTTGACGTTCGAAGGATCATAGCCGATCTTGAGGACCATCTCCTCCGAAGTTTTGATTCTATTGTCCTTCGCAAAGGACGAGATCTTCTCCAGCTTGAGTTGCGTTTGAGCGTTGTTCAATGATACCTGTAATTTTGCTGCAGAAGCAGATGCATGCGCCAATGTATGGAATACCATCTCCCCTGTCTGCTTGTGCAGATCCATCTGATCTGCTGGGTACACGTCCTTAGTCTGGAATTTGAAGGTGGCCCTCTTATAATTCGTGATYGCCTTGGGGTCTGGTACCTACGCCTGGAGGAAGGCCATGTGTATCCTACCCTTTTCTGTGTCAAATGCAGACAACAGCCTGTGCTGCGCAGTCCACGTCTGCTTCCGAAAYTGAGCGTAAGTACTGCTGGTAAGGGTCTGGTTCTTTTTCTAAATCAGCTCGTACTTCTCGAAAATGCTCAACTTGGGCCCAGTCTTGCCTGGCTGAGTGTCTAGTGGGGAGTCTATGGATTTCTTCRATACTACTGGGTTGATGTCCTTATGAAGGCTCGAACCAAAGGGTGGAATCATAGACTTAGTCACTGTGGTAGGYGGCGCTTCTTTTTCTCCAGTTGGACYAGGAACTGGAATTGTCTTGGGCCTCTTAGTGTGCAACTGGAACTCTTCGGACGATACCTCTGTGACAGGCGGAGATAAATCTTGTTGAGGCCTTTTTTCCTTAGGGACCTGTGGCGTGGTCATTGGTGGCACAGTGGTCGGGGGAACTTGCTGTTCCACTTCGACCAAGGTGTCAGGAACCCACACTATCTGATTGGCGAATTTTTCAATTTCGGGCTTGGACACATGAACATACGGGATGTTCTTGTTCTTCACCCTCATCTCTGAGATGATCCCATAAGGATCATAATGCCATGGGAAGCTCATAAATAAATTCATTTCTTTCAACATCCTGTCAGCTTCTTCCTCGGTGCCCCAACTGTTGCAGATGAAGGAGCCAATCTACCCCTTGATTCGAAGCTGCTGCTTTTTCTTCAATGATACAAAATGGATATCATCCGAATTCATAATCTGCCTTATGTATTCTAAAGAAAAGATTCTGACAGGAAAATATTTGGGCAACTTATAGGGTGCCAGCTTGCACCCAAATACTCTGATCTCGGTGTGGTTTTGATATAGGTACCAATCCCCGGTCTTTGTGTTGTCCGAGAGATGCAGGATCCTCTGAACTTCATCATTTATTCGAGGCTCGGGCCTGCCACCTAGCATGCTTACCACAGGGTGGTAGAAAAGATCGATGAACGCCTTGAAGCTATATTCTATGGATTTATACTTCAGCAAAGAGGTCCATGCTGTGACTGACTGAGGCCTTCCATCTGCGTCCATTTTCTGCATGGAAAAACTAAATTTATCTGCTTGAAAGAAAACAAACATGTAGGCCAGTATAGACGAGTATCTGAACATGCCTTCCGTGCCAAAATTCACGAACTGTTCGTGAATATTGTTTGCGAAGAAGGTGCTGAAATCAAACTGGGTGGTGGGCTTTTCATCAGTGGAGAAAATGGATAGAAAACCCAGAATGGGCTCATCTACCCACTGGTCGGAATAGTACCCTAGCAAAGCACAAAGGGAAGAAATGACCTGGTTTCCCTTAGTGGAGAGCATGGATGACGGGTAAGCGGGATTTGTGGAAGGGAATTGAGTGGAGATGGGAAGGAAAAGCTCGAATATTTGAGCTCTCTGGGAAAAATTCATCTTCTGATACAACTCTGTAAGGATTTCTAGGTTGAAAGGAGACGCAGAGTCGGCACAGGGGATTTGCATCATCTGGTCTATGTCTTCGGGTGTGATGAGGAACAGGGTGTCTCCGGATGAGGAGATGAAGGCTCTTTGTTCAGGAATATAGTGAGCTTGACATTTAAGCATGAACTCGGGAAAATGGTGGATCTGGGGAAAGAGGTAAAGGGGCAAATTGGACTCCGAGAGTCCAATTTCATCGCTTTGGTCCAGGAAAACTTCCCTGAGCCATGACTAGAGGTCTGTAAAATAAAAATCGTATTTGGTATCTGTGATCAATCTGTCTTTTTCGACCAGTGGGATCTTGTCCAGGTCGACATGAGGCGGGAGAAACGGATTCTCTTCTCCTTCTACTTGTCTGGGCTTTGGCGCCATTTCTGCAATAGTACCTGCAATAAACACAAAGTTAGTGGGGTCGACTGACTGTGGATGAGGGCGATGGAACGTAACAGAGGAGTAAGCTATGAGTTTCTCTGGTGCAATGAGTGAACAACGAAAGTAGGGGAAAAACGGTAGTTTTATTTAAAAATGGGGTCGGTTGGGCGTGGGAGACAGGCAGCTGGATAATGGATAGGTTATTCAATAATAAATGGACAACGGTTCATTTGGGATGAGATGGCAGGTGACGGTGGCCGAAAAATATGGATGGGTGATGTGGTGGCTAGGGATTGGAGGTAAAAGTCGCAATAAGGGGCTTTCCATGAGTGAAAGGGGGTAGGGGACTGACAACAGTTATGGGATGGGACATAACTTGGGAACAAGTGGAACAAGTGGAACCAGTGGAAGATGACGTCCATAAGTGACGGGGGTCTGCCAGATAGCCGATGGTGATGGGAGTTCAGGACCAATAGATTTATGCCACATATGACAAGAGGCCTGCCAAAGGGAGATAACCATTCCGAACCCCCCCCTCGGTTAAAAGCAGATCATCCGGGGGGGTCTGAAATCCATTGTGGGCCATTGATCTGCCCACCTGTTTTTGAGCCGTAGATCCAAGCGTGCTCTTTATCACTCATTCCAGACCCCCCCCCTCCATTAAAGGCAGAACGGACGGTGGGGTTCAGAATCCAATCTGGACCGTTGATTTAAGCACTCATCCCTGGCCCGTCCAGATGTGAAAAAATGTTATCAGTGATTCCAGACCCCCCCCGGCTAAAAGCAGAATGGTCGAGAGGGTCCGAAATGCTCTATGCACCGTAGATCTAGGCACCGCGATTAGGACCATCGAAATGTTCAGGGAGCATAAAATGGGGAGCGGAGAACACATGCATTGGGAAAAACTTAAGATAAATGCGTTTTTANAAGGCAGAACGGACGGTGGGGTTCAGAATCCAATCTGGACCGTTGATTTAAGCACTCATCCCTGGCCCGTCCAGATGTGAAAAAATGTTATCAGTGATTCCAGACCCCCCCGGCTAAAAGCAGAATGGTCGAGAGGGTCCGAAATGCTCTATGCACCGTAGATCTAGGCACCGCGATTAGGACCATCGAAATGTTCAGGGAGCATAAAATGGGGAGCGGAGAACACATGCATTGGGAAAAACTTAGGATAAATGCGTTTTTATGGTTTTTTCCCCAAATTTTCAAATAAACACCACCAAGGGACTTCGACCAAACTATCTTTTAAGCATTTGAAACATGGTGCAATCCTTACATCAAGCTGGCTTTATTGGAACGAAGCAACAATGCCACTAACCTATGTTCTAACCTAGTTTCCTATGACAGTTAACCCAGATTAAACTGTTGGGTTAAGAAATTACTCTACCCTAGGGCTATCTGACCAGGATTAGATAGTCTGGCCAGATTTATTCACTAATATAACCTAGACACTTTAGCTAAGATTAAACTGTTTAGCCAAATCATTCACTACCCTATCAGCATCAAATTTAAAAAGAACTTGGCCATGCTTGAAACATATGGACCAAGTTACTATTATTGCATGGGGCTTTTATTGCAATTCTATTATGCCCTCTTTTTTTTTTTTTTTCTTTTCAAATTATTTGCAGAATGAAAAATCATTTGTCAACAAAAACACTAGAGACAGATAGTATCCCGGTCACCAGTTGATCCTATAACTTATAGGGTGATAACAGAAAGTATGAAGGGGGCGTTTCAGTTTTCACAGCAGAGGGCTGAGTCTTGGAAGAAGATGGTAAGGTCTGAAAAGGCGATGAAGTTTCCACTTCTTTGGAAACAAAATTTTTAACCTAAAGAGGTGTAGAAAAACCTAAAGTAGGGAAATCTTCAAAACTATCAAGACCGAAACACTTTTCAATGTCAGGGGAAGAGAAAATGTCAATGTTTTATTCTTTCAATTCAGTTTCAAAGGAAGAGTATTCAACATGAAACTCTTTAAAATCAAGTTTCTTAGATACTTCAGTAGAAGGTAAAGAAATCTTACTTGATAAAACAACTGGAGTATCAAGAGTGGAATCAAGCAATTGACCAGAAGCACTTGTAGTAGCAGCAAAAAAACTTTTTATAGGAGATTTTTCCTTCTTGATTATTTTCTTTGGGTTAGCCTTAGATGGAACCAAAGGTAGTTGTGTATTTGATCTCGTATGTTTGCCTTTAGTTTCTAGAGCTGAAACAATGGAGTCACCAGGTGCAAGATGCAATATTCAAGATACTGATTTATAATTCACCTTTAGGACTAGTATGTTGTGTCGTTCAATCCCAAGGAAAAGTCTTCAAATCGTTCCCCGGCAACAATGCCAAGAATGTTAGCACTAGGAATCACCTTTAGATTACATGGAAGGCAAGCCCATTACCCATCAGGTTATATGTGAATGTAAGAGTGTTTTAAAGGGTCAAATGGAAAAGACTCACAATGATAATGTTCCAACTCAGAAAAAAGGGCTAGCATGCACCAACAATCAAGGTATTGGCTAACATCGATCAGTAATTGGGAGTAAGTATGCATAGAGGGAATAATTGAATGAGAGGAATGTAGGTGCTGCTGTAAACATCATGTCTACAATAAGCATAAGGAAGACATTTTCTTAACACAAGATATTCTTGAACTCAGAAACTAAGGAAGCTGAATAAACATCATGATAATATAATGATCAAACATCCACCATAACATCATCACAATCATTCATGTGAATCATTCAAAAGAATTAACATTTAGCATCAGAAGCAAATAAGCTGAAAGAGAAGCTGATGTCTATTAGCCAAAATTTCTTAAGTCCAGTACATAGCCAGTTCACAGTCACTTCATCAAAATATTACAGTCTAAGGGAGCCTTGCTCAACCATCCAAACCTACTAAAGCATTTCATATATATATTTATAACAAAAGGGAGGAAACAATTGGAGGTACGATTTGGCCTCCTTTCCTTGAAAATCTCTAATAATTTATTTCATCTAACAACTTGGCTAACAACCTATTCTATAAAATAGAAAAATGTTGGTGACTAATCCAACCAAACTTCAAACTGATTTGATTCCCTTTTGTTGTGCAACTCCTTGTTTTCCATGTGTCTTTCAGGAGCATGTGGTTGTCCTCATGATTCCAGCTGATGTTTCTACAATATTCTCCATCATCAACTATCCAAAAATTTGTTAGCTTGGCCCTCCTGAATCCCCGGTGTCTTTTGGTAGCTTCTTTAGGTAGAAGTACGAGTAGCACACTTCAAAACTGGACAAGTAGAAAAGGTAGTGTTGAACCCTCATATTCTCTGTGCAAACTTTTCCCTCTGTGAAATATTAGGTGGCAAATTTATGTAGCACCATTGCGCTGCGTATGTGTGCAAACTTTGTTCTCTGCCAGATATTGGGTAGCGAATTTACGTAGCGCCACTGTGCGTCTGTGTGAAAAGTTTAGGTAGCGCTGTTAAAAACACAACACCTCCAATATTGAACATGTGCAGAGCAAGTAGTGTCCTTGAATAATGTCAAACCCATTATATTTAGGTGACATGGCAATATTATAGGTAGCATACCAGTGTAATACAGAAATAGACTATTCTATAGCGCCAAGGCACTACAGAATGTCTACATTTTACTATTGAGGGAGTTAACACTTCACAAAAAGACCAAAACTCTGAGAATCAGTGCTTAAAAGCCTGTATAGGTGGTAGAGATAATATTTGAATATCAGTTAACCCTCACAAAAAAGGAACCATCCTAAAAAATGGGGCTCATCTTTCACCAGCTATTTTGTTACCTTGACACTTAACCTCACACTCTTTCTAGTAGAAGGAGGATCTTCATTTGGCACAACAGAATTCTTCTTATTAGAAATGATAGGATTTTTTAGTGGGGCTGTGATCTCCTTGACTGTTGTTGTCTCATTCTCAATGGAAACTTCAACCAATACCTGCAAGTTTCTTTGAGATACTTCATCTTGAAAATGTTGCAACTCTGCCTTGAGTTTCCTGTTCTGAGATTGAAAACCTCTATTCTGCCTATAAAGTTTTTTGAGCTGCCTATGAAGGGGCTGGGCCTTTCTTGCTACAAACCTTTCTAGGTCAAGAGTATGTTTGTATCCATCCATGAGTTCTTTCATCTGAACCATGTGAATCATATCTTCTGCTTTAAGATGAGCTACCTCCTTCCTATAATCCCTAAGCTGCTTGATCAATCTTTTGAATGTCTGACTGTCAGGTGGAGTAGTGACATGCACAGTCTCAACAGGGTTTTCCTCAGTATCCTTTTCCACCTCCATGGGAATTTCCTTGTCTTCTTCATCAAGCTTCTTGATGTCTTTATCTTTATTTTTGTTCTTTGGCACATGTGTTTCTCATTCTTTTCCACAAGTTTTTTAATGCCTTTACCCTTCTTCTTTTGTACAAGTACCTCTGATGGGGACTGTTCTTCAAAAACCTCTTTGGGAACTGATGATCTTGTGAAAGGCCTTCTGCCCTTGGTATTGAATGCTGGAGGAGAAGAAGGGAAGTGTAGATTCTTCCCTTTCTTGGATGTAGTTTTGGTAGAAGAAGGAACATCTTCTAACCCTGGTGGAGGAGGTGGTGAAAAATATCTTCGTGGGGAAGGACAAGCTTCCTCCTCCATTTCTGTGACTTGCTTGATGACCTCTGAAACTTGAACAGGGGCTCTGCCCTTTCTCTTCCTACTGGTCCCTACTTTAAAAGAACTGGTGGGTGATAAAGGACTTGCAATCTGTAATTGAGGAGAAGATGCTACATCCAACTTAAAGTGAGAAGAAACATCAAAATGTTCCCATGAAATCTCTTTCTTACCCAATTCCTCAGAGACTAGCATTCTGATCAATCTAGAGTGGAATATGCTAGTATCCACATCCTTAGACTTGGATTGAATCCTGTCTGACATCTTGCCTATGCTCCTTAACAAGTAATAGGGAATATTCATTTCAACCTTACCAGTAAAATGTAGAAAAATCCTTACATGGTACTGGTACAATATGTTAAATATCCCTTCACATGTAAAATATCTCTGGATGATCTTCAATATCCTGTCAAACTACTCAATCAATTGATTCCTTGGCATGCCTTTAGACAAATCACTAGCTTGATGTTCATGGTTAAGGATATCTTTGGCATAGGCTGAACTCAAAGCCATGGATTTAAACCACTTTTCACCTGTAATAGGGATTCCTGTTGCAACTGAAATAGAGGCCTCAGTCACCTCAAATTATAAATATCCAACCTTGGTTCTCCTGCCATCAAAATGTAATGCAAACTGTCTTGTCACCTCTGGATGTCCTCTTTGCATATTCTGGCAGAAAGAGAGGCATCCCACTCTCTGAAAAACCTCTCTTGCCATGGGCTCTGTATGAAAAAGATGCATATCCATAGATTTTGTTCTAACCACCTTGCCCCCTTTGTGTGTATTCTTCATCTAAGGAGTATCCATGGTTTAGAATGAGAGATTTTTAAGGCTTATGGGGTAGTAATAACCAGGAGGAGTTAGAATCGGGCTTCAAATGTACAAGGTTGACCTTTTAAAAAATACTAGTGCTAATAAGCCAAGTTTTGACTGTGGGAATCACACCCTTAGATTTGTACAGGCATTGAGAGTTTAGACAAATGAGGGGGTATTCTATAATTAACCCTTTTTAACTGGGTAAAAATGCTTAACTCCAAAATGAGAGGAAGTAGGGGAGACACAGAGGGGTTAAGCAACACCTCTGGGTAGCGTGATGCATATGCAAAGGATAGGCTATTTAGGTTTTTGAAACCTCAATAGATATAGCGGGCAGAAGTAACCAGACCTAGGTACAAGCAATGGAGTTCACAGGTTTGAAAAGAGAGGAGACAAGGCTATGATGCGAAGATGAGTCCCTTACATTTGTGCAAGCCCGATAAACCAAAATCTGAGCACTAACTCTTTGTGAAAATTAATGTGCAGAGGAGGCAACATGGGATACCTGTGGAGTAAACACTATTTGAATCTTCAATGAAATCTTAGGATGAAGTCACAAACATTTTGGCCCTCGAATCTACCTCAGCATCAGATTTGGTCGCATCGTTGTCCCCTGGTCAGAACTGTGAGTTTGAGTAGCGCAACCTTCTTGAATTTTCAAATCACAAACCGTTATGAGGGTTCATAAATACGAGATCTTGGAGGTATCATTAACCAACTCCTGACGCTGGAAACAAGGAACATGACATCATTCGTGGTAATCATAACTCGTGGTGGAAAACATGATAGACGGGAAAGGCACTACAGAGTTGCCTGATGAGTGGGCAACGCTCCAATTTAAAAAATGATTGGATAGGTAAGCAAGGAAAACAAGCCATGCCTACGAGGTCATGAATGAGGATAAAGGTGTGTCATGTCAGTCTAGTCATGGGAGGGATCGATCCTAGTGACAAATCATGAAGGGGACCAAAATTAAAATCATGAACTAAAATGGTTCTAAGTCCAAAAATCAATTTGAGGATCAAACATGAGTTAAGACTCAAAACTTTATTTATCTAAGGGGTCCTAACAAACATAAAATTTAAAGGGATGAAACTTAAAAAATTAAAATCTAAGGCTTAAAGAAGGATAAAAAAAAACTAAAAACCCAAGGCAATTTAGTGTGATAACACAACCCAACCTTTCTTTTTGTCTTGATGGAATAACCCCCTAACCAACCAATAAAAAATTAAAAGAAACAATCAGTCTAAATTGATAGGTGGCCTAGATTTTCCCTTTAGCAGTCAAGTGAAGAATTTAGGACCAAAAATTCCTACTAACAAAATTTCCCCTCTCAGAGTGGAAATAAACATTTTGATGCAGTCCGAGGAAATAATGATAATCTAAAGAAAGAACCCTTAAAATGCTGGGGTTGTGGAGAAGATCATCGGTTAAGGATTGTACACACAAACAACAGAACAATAGGAGAGTCTACAATATCCAAGAAGCTACCACCGTCAATGATGTGGCTAGAAACATGCCACAAATTTATGCCTCCTTGGACAATAATCAAGCCGACCACCAAGCTTCAGTGGTGGAGATGGAAGGTATGATCTCCAACCATATAGTTTCTATTTTAATTGACCCTGGTTCTAATTTGAGTTATGTGGCCCCTTAGACTATTGATAAGTGTAAACTACAACCAGTCATACATGTTAATCCATGGTTGGTACAACTAGCCATTGGGACCAAAATAAAAGTAGCAGAGGTCATACCAGCTTGCCAATGAACTTGCCAATTCATCATGGATGGATTGCCCACCCGAGCGACCCTTAAGATACCTCCCCTGGGATCTTATGACTTGTTGATTGCTATGGACTGGTTGGCTACTTATAAAACTAAGCTGGAATGTTACCATAAAACTTTAGAATGTGTGAATGAAGAAGGGAGAAAGATAACCCTCCAAGGGATTCAGAAGCCTGTCTTAGTGAGACAAATATCATCCCTTCAAATGAAAAAGTATTGCAGAAACAGGTGTGCTTTATATGCAATACAATTGTTGGAATCTGTTGAGGATGACAAACCGAACCTATAATACCACCCCATATTAAGAGAATATAAAGACGTGTTCCCAGAAGAGGTACCAGGTCTAACTCCAAGAAGAGACATTGAATTCTCGATAGAACTTGCACTAGGAGCAGTGCCAACATTTAGAACACCTTATAGGATGAGTTCGCCAGATCTAGTTGAGCTCAAGCTACAACTAAAGGAGATGATGGACAAAGGCTACATTTGACCCAATGTATCTCTGTGGGGAGCACCTGTATTTTTTTTGAAAAAGAAATATGTCACACTCCGACTGTGCATAGATTATAGGAAAATCAATAAGAAAACCATAAAGAACAAGTACCCCCTACCAAGAATCGATGACTTGTTCGACCAATTGGGAGGTGCTTCCATTTTCTCGAAGATTTAATTAAGGTCTGGATACCATCCAGTCTGAATTAAGGATGAACACTTCCACAAAACAACCTTTAGGACAAGGTATGGTCACTATGAATTTGTGGTGGTGCCATTTGAGTTAACCAATGCCCCCACCAGTTTTATGTGTTTGATGAATAATGTACTCAACAAATTTCTGGACAAATTTGTCTTGGTTTTCATTAATGATATCCTAATATACTCCAAGAACATAGAGGAGAACGAAGAACATGTAAGACTCGTACTTCAAGTACTAAGAGAGCATCATATCTACGCTAAATTTAGCAAGTGTGACTTTTTCTAGAAGCATGTCCATTACTTAGGCCATGTTATTTCTAAATAAGGGGTGGTAGTAGACACTGATAAGATCAGATCGATTACGGAATGGCCTACCCCAAAGGATGTATATGATATCAGATCCTTCATGGGCTTCGCAGGATATTATAGAAGGTTAATATAATATCTTGTCCTCCAGAAAATGGGGTTAAATTCACTTGGACATCAAAATGTGAAGAAATATTTCAAGAACTGAAATACCTCCTGACCCATGCACCCATGCTGAAGATTGCAGACCCTGATAATGACTTCTTCATGTGTACAGATGCCTGCAAGGAAGGAATCAGAGGAGTCCTTATGCAAGAAGGACGTGTAATTTTCTACACATCCAGAAAATTGAATGAGCATGAAATCAATTATGTGACCCATGACCTAGAGTTGGATTCCATATTTCATGCTTTAAAATGTGGAGGCATTACCTCCTGGATAGGATATTTGTACTTATGAAAAACCATTGTGGGTTGAGGCACCTATTTGATCAACCAAAACTCAATGCTAGACAAGCTATGTGGATGGCTCTCCTTAGTGAGTTCGACTTATAAATCAAACATATCAAAGGGAAGGAAAATAGGGTAGCAGACACCCTTAGCATAAGTATGAAAACGATTCACCTAGCAATGGTAAGCACCTGTGAAACGAATGTCACGGAAAGAGTCAGTAATGCACAAGAAACATATTTATTCTTCAATACCGTGACCTCATACCTAAGGAAAGAGACTATAGGGATAAAGTATGAAGGCTATCAAATTCTTGATGAAGGCCTGCTGACTTACAAAAACAGATTGTATATCCCAAATTGTGGCGACTTGAAAGGTTTATAATGGATGAACTGTACAAGAGACCATATACTGGTCATCCAGGTTATCATAAAATGATCACGGCCACTAGAAAACAATTTTATTGGCTTGGATTGAAAAAGGACATAGTT
>JASDQU010438042.1:51064-76954 GCA_032191745.1 Picea mariana | reverse complement strand
CTACACAAGCATTGATTACATTTCAATTACAAATATATCTCTCTACTTTCAGAAATCTATAGGTAGGTATTGATTTATAAAGTGACTTACAGATCATTTTGGCTAACCTGAATAAGCTTGAGAATGGCAACTCCTGTGATGAATTTGGAGATGCTATTAAATCTCATAACGTGGTTTGTAGAGACTAGCTCGCCCGTCTCGCGATTAGCCACTCCAAAAGCTTTAAAATATTTGACTTCTCCTCCTTTCGCCACGGCCAACTGAGCTCCTGGAATCTTACCGTAAGACATTAGAATCTTCATCACTTCATCAAATTTTTCTGTTTCACAGGACTTATGGCACAAATTTGCTTCGACTGTTTCTCCATCAGTCGCATTCAATACTAGAATCACAACCAGGGAGATCACGAGATTGAAGAGCTTGAAGGATGAGTAAGCTACAGCCATCTTCCCAATTAAATGTGTCTTCCTCCAGAGAACGTGTTTAATTCCATGAGTTTGGACTGGTATGTGAAGCTAAGCTTGGCGTGTGGAAAAAGAAAAGCTCCGACAAGTCTACGACATCAAAGTTTCGAGTATACGGATAAGGCTCACTGACTTCTTATTATTAAAAAATAAAAGGAAAAGACAATTATAATATATACTAGACAATCCACCTTGGGAGCCTCTCAATCAATCCGATATGCAAAACTAAGCTTGGCGTGTGGAAAAAGAAAAGTCCCCACAAGTGGACGAGTATAATAACAATAACGGTCGGTGAGGAGTTCTTATTATTAAAAAGGAAAAGAAATATTATTTAAATTTTTTATAATTTAATGTCAGCATATTTTTTTAAAATATCAATCACTTTGTGAACATAAAAAACATTTTTTCATTCACCCATTATCTTCAATCTTTTATAACCCTTCATGTTCTATTTATTTAAAACAAAACCGAAAAAATTCATTGATCCATTCCCTTCATTTTTTATCTAATTCTATAATTTAGAATTAAGATTTAATTGTTTTAAATTTAGAAGGAAGATTTAATTGTGTTAGCATTTAGTTTCTATCACACTAAGTACAACATGGGATTAGCAAATGCATTTGAATGATCCAAACCATTATGCACACTCCCATTATAAATTTGAAAGGTAAAAGGAAAATGTGAAGCTTTGGATGTCAATTTCTTACCTACAATGGTAGAAGCTTCTAAGAAACACAAAGAAATATTCTCCTTAATTTTATTCATATTATCTACCATATTTTGATCAATTCAAAAATCGAAGTAAACGTTGATGAATAAGCGAGACGTTTTGGTTTTACTATTGAAATATTAGGAGGAGGGGGAGGGGTATTAGGGATGATGTCTTGTTGAAATCTGTTTTTAAGGGACAATCTCTCTTTCCCCAAATGATTTTAACTTCCACCATTTCCAACTCTGCTCCTTCATTAACATTAAAATATTCATTGTTTTCCATAAGAATCTTATCTCACATGTAACTAGCTCCTTCATTAACATTAAAATATCCGTTGTTCTCCATTAAAAGCTTATTTCACATAACAATGGTTGAAAAAGGTCATGTTTCTTTATTTCCTTGAGCCTCTTGTCCTCCCCGAGGTTCACCAAATTATTATTTAAACACCTCAAACAAATTTAGGAATTTATGGAATTATTTTTCACCTTGGTTTGTTTTATGTACTTACACCAATGATTCTTAACTATCTCATTTGTGTCTACATGGAGATTGATGGGTGGAATCATTTTTTAGGGAGGTGTTCTTATTCATCTTGTAGTAAATCCTAAAATCTCATTTGGTTGATGATCCAAAATGGATCACTATATAAATTCTCATATCTTTTGGTATTTTCTTAGTGGAAAATTGGAAACATGGATTTTGAGGGCCCATTTTAGCATTAGATTTTGTTTTAGTGATTTGAAGACCTTAAACTTATGGAGCTTGTTTCAACCAATAGGCTAGTCGACTACCCAATCGATCATTTCCAATTTTCGATAGATCGCCCAACCGATTATCTCAAGCTAGTAGTCGACCTCTTGACTGACCATATACAACTAGTGGTTGATTGCCTAACCAACCAACTGTCTCCAACTAGTAATCGACCTCTTGACTAACCATCTACAACTAGTGTTCGATCGCCTAACCAACCGACTCCAAGAAAAATGTGACAAAGCATCAGAACCTGAGGTTCCAACACCCCCCCATCAAGAATTCTTCAAGCTCTAGGGAACCCAATTTCATCTTAGCACCACCTATCATCCCCAAGCCGATGTACAAACTAAGGTTTTCAAAAAAAAAATGGAAACATATTTGCGGTGTTTTGCATCCGACAGAAAAAATCAATGGGCTCAGTGGTTACCCCTAACTAAATGGTGGTAAAACATTCTTACCATATTTCCACTCGCATGACTCCTTTTGAATTGATTTATGGGAAAAATCCACCATTGGTTCTCTCATAATTTCTAGGTGTCTCCAAGGTTTGGGACGTTGACAACAATCTTATAGTACAATCGTCCATTCTCCATACCCTCAAATAAAATTTGGCCATGCCTCAGAATTGCATGAAGCAACAAGCAGATCATGTTTGTTCTAAGCATCAATTCACTGAATGGGGGTTGGGTGTTTCTTTTCCTAGAACCTTATATGTATAATTACTCAAAGTTGAACACTATCAGAAACTTTCCCCCAAATTTTATGGTCCTTATACAATTCTAAAGATAGTGGGGCATGTGACCTACCAACTAGCTCTGCCTAGTCATTCTAAGATCCATCCTATTTTTCACGTCTCATGCTTCAAGAAAGTGATTGGAAATAAGTTCTAGACTCAAACCGATCTCCCTGAGTTGGATGAAGAAGGTTCCATTTGGTTGCATCCATAAGAATTCTTGGAAAAGTGAAAGCATCATCTCCATCGGTGCACCATCAAGGAAGTTTTAGTTTAGTGGAAATATACAACTTCAAAAGATGCCACTTCAAAGTTCGATACCATTCTGCAATAGTTTCCTCATCTCAAGCCTTGAGGACAAGGTTATTCTTCAAGGGGAAAGACATGTTAGGAATATAACCTCTCTAACCCCTCAGATAGGTAGAATAATATATTTAATATGTAATAGAGGTTGGCATTAGTTAGTAAGGCCTATTTAATAATGTGAACAAGTCTAATGTAAGAAGACTTAATAAAGGCTTTTGCTTCTAGAAAGATCTTCCTCTCAAATGTTCTTTAGAAGATAGAGTTAGTATAAATAGGAGTAGAAAGCATGAGAAAGTATAATCTTGAGAATTATTTTAATAGAGCTCTTCTCTGCTGGAGGTTTCCCCATCGAAGAGGCAAGTGAACATTGCTTTCATCCAATAAAGATATTATTTGTGGTGTTATTATTCTCATTATTTTGTTGTTCTGATGGTATTTGTTGCAATATTTATGTTTCTTCTTAATATAATACATCTGGTACCTTACAAAGGAAAGAATAAACTACAACATTTATGAATAAAAATGGTTATTGTCATATTTGTCTTCATAAATCATGCAAAGGAGAATGCATTTAGTGAGAGAGACTGGCCATACAACATATTGACTAGAGAGAATTTCTTCTTTAGAAGTGGAAACTAAATGAAAATGATAAGGGTGTCCTTCCCCAGTGAGGGTGTTTGAATTAGTGTGTGCATTAGGTTGGGAAAACTAACCATGCCGGTAGGGTGTACCCAAAATTAACTTTTCATAATCAAGAGGGACAACATCATAGAGAACCATATCTTAGAAAAGTGGGCCAATAGTGAATGTGATAGTGTAGAACTATGATACCAACAATGAACTAGCATCATTTGTGACCTAGCCTAGATAATATGGGTGGGGGTGAGGAGTGATACGAGGATCCAATGCTTTAAAAAGGGAAAACAAGACTAAAGTTTTATTTACTATTATTATCAAGAATTAATTTAACTCTATGATTCTTAATTTAGTAGTTGTGAGTGAAGAGAAACCCTTGATCAATAGAAGTATAAATTCAAGTCATAAGAACAAGTTGAGGATCATGTTTAATAGGATTGGACACATCATTTAGCAGTAGGTGTTTGATGCGGTTAAGTGAAAAATTTCTTAGCAACATGTGAATAGTGTAGGGATTGATAATTCCCAGTGTTATGTGAAGATGTCTTATAAACACTAAAATACTGGTTAAGGGTGGCTAGAGAGTTATAGAGGATGTTGTTGGGTATAAGGTTGCATGTTAAGTTTAATACTGAGTACATGGACTCCTGCCCACTTTCCATCCTACTGTAAGAGAATTTTGAAAATCTAGAAAGAGAGATGCAGGGATGATTTTAAGGATGGAAATTTATTTTAAAATGTAGAAACCTTGGCGAATCTTACTAATCCTTCATATGCCAACTATAAATGTTTGGTGATATTTTTGTAAAAATATTCAAATTTCTAAGGATTTTATATAGTTTTTATAAAATTTTAGCAATTTTTAAGGTAAAATAATTTTATCCTATAGAATTTGGTCGAATAATTTTTAAAATAGTGAATCTCGTTTTTGGAAAAAACATGGAAAATTAGCCCATGAGCGAAATTTAGCCCCTAAATTAGTGCACACCATGTAGACGAAGGAGGACTATAGGATAAATGGGATGTGTACTTCTCGGCTAGATCTTTCTGATAGTATATTGAGTGCCCCAAATAGAACTCATATGAAAACGTTATGCCCTCGAGAAGTTGATGTATCAACTACCCCCATTAGGGATTGTTATCCCCTAGCCTAGGGATAACTAAGGAGATCACATATTGAGGCCTACAAGTACTATACATGGAGTACCAAGAGCCAGAAGACTTAGGCATGGCCCTAGAGGGCCCCTCTTTTCTTAAGTGAAATCCACATATCACCAACAACAGTATCCATCACACCAGCTTGGTCCTGAAGTAGTAGTGAGTCTTTCTCCATAAGGTAATGAGTCTGAGTATCATGGTATGCATCACTCTGATTTTTGAAGCACTTGAACATGTTCTATTTGAGTCCTTCTTCATTTCATGACGTTTTCTTGGAAATTATGCTCTTTGCCTTGTTCAAACCTGGAAGGCTGATACAGTGCACTAGTAAGTTGATTTACCTTTAGGATGGGTTGCTATTGGGTGGATATTTGAACAATCATTATCTGTTCCCTCCATACTTACCACTTTCCATATTTATTCCTTCCATCTCCCCTTTCTGTTTTGGGCATTAGGATTGGCTACACTATGAAGGATTGTACCTTACCTCGTGGGAAGAAAGGGCTAAAGGTCGAGAGGGTAAAAGTAGCTGGTAAGAGTTAAAATCCAATTTCGAAACCTTCAAGATGCTTTGCCTAGGGATCCTCGAGAAAGGACTGAAAATCTTCTCAGTAAGAAAAGTGGACCCATAAGATAACATACTAGTTGATGGATAGGAGGTCTCATCATGAGCCAGCCTATTATGACTATGGGCATGTAGCGGCATGAAATTACCACCCATCTAGTCATCAAACCAGGGTAGTGGCTCTTGGTGTCATAACCAAGAGAAAGGGGGTATCATTACGAGCCAACCTTCTCATTTCTATGAAATTTTTGTGGATAACGTTTTCACCTCTGATCATCAAGCTAGGACAGTGGCCCTCAACTATTCCCTTGAAGCACAAGAGAGAAAGATCAAAATAAATAAAGCTAAGAATAAAAGGAAATGAATGGGATAGGAAACAATTGCATCCATGACAAGGTGCATCTCACCCTCCATAAAGGCACCTACAGGTAATACTCTACATTTCCCTGTTATCACATGCACCCCATGCCACCTCATACACTTACATGACTTGGACTAGATTCCACTTGGGAAATACCCCAAACTTAAAAGAGGTTATCCCAATAGGACACCTTCAGACCCTCTCCAAAACTAACTTGTCAAATTGCATAATGTATTTGAGCATTTGTTTGGGGTTAAGGGGGAGTTGATGCACATTTTTGGGTAATTTAATTATTGGGTGTGACTTGCATGCTATGATCCTTGTGACTTATGAACCCCTAGAGGGCATACTTGTTGTTTCGACAGGACCTTGCTTAGTGGATAGGTACACATGAGGGAATAATTAGCTCAAACATTCATGGGGGCTCAAATCCCACATATGGATGTTGAAACCCCAACCAGGGGTAAGAAGATATTGAAATATTTCACGAGATGAAGGAAGGACAATGCCTTTGGAGGCACTATGGAAGACCTAGACCTAAGGTCTCATGATCCTATCACCTGAATGTTGGCCTTGAGAAGCCTTGTAAAACACCTCTACATCCCTAGATGTCACTTGTCAGTTGGGGTTGTCACCCTAGAGGAATTCATGACACTATTGGCACGTGTGGGAAAAATTAAGTCCTTTGGAGGCCCATCGTTTCATCTCCTTTACCCAACATCCCACACTTGAGGCCCAACGTCACCCAAGGAGGGCATGATGTCACCTTTGGAGGCCTATTTAGATGCAAATTAAATTTATTTTGGTAAAAATTTAATTTTTTAGTAAATTGGCCAAGTTATCCTTGATATTTTGACCTAAAATAATTAACCGCCAAATTTTGATATAAATAAACATAAAGTGACATTCATTTTCATCATAAATCTCACTTGGGAGAGTGGAGGTCTGAAATGTTCTCCCTACTAAGGGTTATTGGCTGAAATAAGGAGGGAACTACTCTTTTAAGGCTTGATTTTAGCACTTGGACAAATTTTATGAAGTTTTGTGGCAATCTTGCATGGTTTTACATGATTATTATTGGTGCAAGTAAGTAGATTTTTACTTTTTCATTGTAAATGGTTAATGTAATGGTTTGCTTGCTCATATAAAATTATGAAATTGCATGTTTTAATTAATGCTTGAAGTAAGAAACTTAAAGTGCTATCTTTCTTGCTTTTCATTTGCCTAGCTTTATTGAATTGATCTAGTAACTAGTTTAAACCCTGGTGCCCTAAAGTGCTAGATCTCTAGAGGTTTATACTTAGTTATTGTGCAAAGTAATTTTCATCCATAGAAATCCAAGAAGAAGGAGATGTTAGGGCCTAGAAGTGCCTACACCCTAGATTCCTCACTTCTTAAGGTCAAACCTAGGGGGACTTAAGTTACTACTCCTCCTAGGTCTTTCTCCCTCTTGGATTATGTGTAAAATCACTTATTAGTAGCCTTGAAGGAAGCTGCCTACTTGATTCCAATACCCTTAGAAAGGAACTAGTAAAACCTCACTCTTTGACAAGTATCTTCAAACTCAAACACCAAATCGTTTCCTACTTGATTACCTTACTAAGTTTAAATAGTTAACTAACCTAGCTTAGAGATACTAACAACCACTTAATTACTATTGATAATTCATTGTTACAACCATTTTTTTTAGTCTATATCAACCTACCAACCACCTTAGACTATCCCCTAATTTTTGCAAGAAACGTTACTATCAATATATGCTCAAGTGTTTGTTCAATTTCCTTAGCAGAGTACATTTCTGAAGCTTGTTTACTAGTGTCATTACTTCTATTTTATTGTCATTACATTTAAGTTAGACAGCCTGTTTAAATCCATTTGATGGTTGATATATTTAGAGAACTCACATAAATACAAAGTATTATCATTGATGCTTTAAATGATTGTTCACGTTATCTACACAACTATGTTCTTGTTGATACACATTTGTAGTTGTTATCATTTACTTATCGCTATCATCTACTTGTCATTTGTTGCATACATAGAAAGCTAACATATATTCACAAGTTTATTGTCTTATTGAAGCTAACATTATTATTTTTTATTGGCATTAACACGTGTTGTTGTATTGGTAAGTGGTAGGTACACTTTATTTTTCTTTTCATTCATCCTTCAAGACTTAAACTTGACTTGAGTGACCTAGAGAGAGGGGTAGTTTACCTATCATTTCTTTCCCTTCATCAACCCACTAGGTCTAGGGACGTCTCTCTTGGAGAAGGTTTTTCCTCAAAATAGAAAAGGGTATCTAGGTGGGGTGACAGTTACAGGATTACCCTCATGTTACGCCAATCTCGACCTACTTTCCTTTAGGCTTTGGGAAACTACATATTGTGCGATAACAATTTTAGTGTAGCTGTCGGGGAACAGTGAGCAAATATTCCTCAACGACACTTTTTCAGTAAGCCTTTCCCTCAAATCCTTCATCTTACGAAGCTTACCTAGTGACTCCATTGAGGTTGATTCCCTCATTCCCTTTGATAATACTTAAGAGGATATCGAGAAAATCCACTGACATTTTCCAAGGTGCCACCTTACTATCAACTTTGTGATATTTCCAAGATATGGGATCATGGCACCCTAGGAACAAGTGTATCTGACTATTGATTTCAAAAAATTTCAAGGATACCTGCATTATTTTGATATAAAATGGTTAAACAACTCTCTAAGATTCAAAGGCCTCCCAATTACTCACATTGTAGAATTCTTGAAGTGAGATAGAATTTCAAGGAGAGGATGTTCTAGTAAAATTGTTCATACTTTCCCTGTCATCCTTTTTTCATGATTGGATTAACTGTTGTTGTGAAGATAAGGGTATATCATATTTCAGAGACCTCATCATTAGTTTTATTGATTTTGTGAAACCACAATGTGAAGATGCCATTCAAAATCTTGCAATAGTCCTAGAGGACGAGGGATTCACCACTGATATTATGGAAGATATCAGGGATGTGTACCATAATCAATACCAAGAACCCTCTGATGTAGAAGGAGAGATTTATGAAGAATGTTGTCAACCCCTTGAAGAGGAGCAATATTTTTCCCATGATTCAATAGAATGAAGTAAAGACTTGACTAAAGAAGTGGGTTATGAGGATGAAGCACTAGTATTCTCTCGTCGTCCGATGAAGCTCTCCAAGATCCTATTGTGGATACTGAGAGGGGGGTGAATCAGTATCAAGTAAAATTTACAAACCTTTTCAAATTAAAATTAAGCCATTCAATTATATCCAATGAGAAATGAGCAATAGTATAAGAGTTACACTAATACACCACAATACACCATGCACAATATATAAGAAATAATCAATAGTTATTGTTCAAGGGAAGTAATGACTTCCAAAGGTAGATATAGATTCCAAATGTAAAGGGAGGGATAAACCTCCAAGAGGAAGATACAATCTTCCAATATCAAGAGAGAGTTGAACTCTCCATCCTTGCCCCTTCCTTCCACCCAAGAATATATAAGAGACAATAAAACTTTACATTAAATCATGACCATCAACCAACCATCACATAGAACCTGATAATGCTTCATGAGACTTCTTCAATTTATGAAATTCTTCAATTATTGGAATACTCTGATCCTATAGATAATATTACTCAATTTATTCTCTGAAACTTCTCCAAGTTTCAGTCCTTGAATCCTCCCCAAAAAGAAGTTATATAAACAATGGTATAATTTATTCAATTGCGGTTTATTCAGGAGAGCAAACTTGTACAAAATTCCCCGCGCTCAATATTTAACATCAGATTCTAAAACTCGAAAAAAGAAACTAAATCCCGTAATCTTTACAATAAAATTGGTCCCACTTCATTTGGATTTTCTATGAAGAATTTATGACTGTTTTACCTGGAACACTTGTTTATTGACTAGCTTCAGGACTGGTAAAAAACCCTATCTTCCACAGAGTGTATCTCCATAATTATAGTGAATCAAGAGATGAAACTTTTACCACAGGCACCTTGATATGTCATCTCAGTACCATAGCAATTTCACCATCTGAATCATTCTATAAAAAATGTTATAGCGAAAATGGTAAGATGACCTAAAAATAACATACCTTAGAACACATCACCAAAACACTTCATCCTCCCTTGAAATCTGGCCTTCTTTACTTCTAATTTCCTGTGAAATTCGACTTGTGTGTCAAATGAATGTATAATGATATTTATTTATACCATTTATGTCACTTCCTTTTAACATTAGGGCTGACCTGACACTTTCGTATTTTGTGATTCGTTTCTTTAATTATCGTCAGGGCTTACATGTACTTCCTTCTTCAAATTCACTTTGTCATCTTCAAAAATTCATTTCTCCTCAACCATGAGGATCCACGTGATGTGCCACATACCACTAGAAACAACATGATGTATACTATCCATCCATGGGTGTTGTATATGCATGTGCATTGTCCTTCATGCCCAAATACCTTCATCAATCTTGCAGTCCAAAACCAATGAGTAGGGTTGACATCAATGACAAAAACCAATCTTCCAACACTTATCTCTCCTACACAAGATGAAGAGAATGAGGTGAATCATTTTCCTTTCCATGTTTTTTATGACACTTTGTTCTATGATTCAAAAGGCGAAGAAGTAAAGGAATCCTTGGAAGAGCTAGGTCCTTCATTTTTCTGATGAAAGAGAAAATAAGATTAAATAGACGAGTCTTGGGGATGATGTATTGGATGCTCTTCCATTTTATGAAGACATCCAAGCCTTTGATGCTCCTGCACATGAAGAAATGAACATGGTAAGTTACTTCCATTTCCAAGATTTTGATGATGCTTTATTTTATGATTTGGAAAGAGAAGACATATTAGAGGAGCCCTTGGATGCATTAAATCCTTTATGTTAGGATAAAGGTAGTGATATGGTTGATAATATTGATGAGTTCATACATGTCAGAAGATGTAAGTGGGAAGTGATTGGTTATCACAAGGATCCCATTTATGATATGGAAGGATATATTTGAATGTTTCCTTTACAACAACCATATGGTGTTCCTAATAATTTTGACGTTTGGCAACAAGATGATGATATAATTATAGAATTTTTCCAAGCACCCAAGGATGACTCAGTGCAATGTTCTCCTATTGATTTTTAGTCATACCTTGAGGAGTTTGAAAAGTATTCTTTTGAGCACTTGGATTTATTCTATGAATAATATTATCAACCGTTGTTGTGCTCAAATTTTGATAAAGGTGAGGACGTTTCTCTGAAGCAGGATACTTGTGACAAGGTTTTCCAACTCCCTCTAATTTCTTTACCTCATTATGTCACTAAGGATGCAGTTGGGGAACATGTCTATTGTTTCAAGGATTCTTTAGGGAAAAAAAAATCATTAGAATTCAAGGGGAGGTTGAATTCCTTAAGAAGTTTATTATCTCAATCTTTTATCTTTCTCATGAGAAGTTGTCAGTTTCCCTCTACATTATTTTTAATCCCTTCTCATACCCCAAGGAGTGATGATGTACAAGGTAGTCAACCCTCAGAATCTTTGAGCCGACCTTTTGCGTCCTTGACCTCTCACAATCATTTTCTAAGATGGATTGATCACTTTTCTGGAAGGGTGACTTGGCATGATTTTGTCCCTCCATCTCGCCTCCATGAGCTATAATTTACGACTTCCTATAATATAATGCATGATCTAACTCATGTTTATTTTTTTCTTGACTTGTCATTGTTTTGGTTTATGATGAAGCATAGAGGTAGATATTATGAGGTATTGCCAGGATGGTTTCACTGGTTATTTGACTACACCTACCATTCAACCAATAGGTAAGTAAAGGTAGGTAGGAATTTGCATCCGTTGTATATACCATTGCATATCATGTTAGCATAGTTGTAGTTCCATTTTTCATATTGCATCATTTCATTATGTATATATGTATGCCCATAATCATATGTTAGAATGGAGATGATTTAATTTGTTTATTTTATAATATGGACGAGGGGTGATATTATCGCCCTACAAATTACTAATATCTTTGGTTGAGATTTAACAGGCACGGGTCATACAAGAGATGTTGAGGTTCTCATGTGCTCTAAAATGAGCACATGTCCCTAAGTTGGAGCCATATGTTATCCCCTACCCTAGGGATAACTAAGGAGATCGAATCTCAAGGCCCACAGGTCCTAGACATGGATTACTGAGAGCCAGATGACTTAAGCATGGCCCTAAAGTGCCCCTCTTTTCTTCAGTGCAGTCCACATATCACCAACAATAGTATCTATCACACCATCTTGGTCCTGAAGTAGCAGTGAGTCTAGATCCATGAAGTAATGAGTCTGGGTAACATGGAATGTATCACTCTGATTTTTGAAGCACTTGAACATGTTGTATTTGAATCCTTCTTCATTTCATGACATTTGCTTGGAAATTATGCTCTTTTCCTTGTTCAAACTTAGAAGCGTGACATAATTCCCTAGTAAGTTGATTTTCCTTTAGGATGGGTTGTTACTGGGTGGATATTTGAATATCCATCGTCCATTCCCTCAATACTTACCACTTTCAATCTTTATTCCTTCAATCTCCCCTTTCCTTTTTTGGCATTGGGATTGGCTACACTATGAAGGGTTGTAACTTACCTCATGGAAAGAAGGGGATAAAGGCGCAGAGGGTGAAAGTAGCTGGAAAGAGTTAAAATCCAATTTTGAAACCTTCAAGATTCTTCACCCAGGGTGCCCCAAGAAAGTAGTGAAAATATTCTCATTGGGAAAAGGGTACCCACAAGATAACATAAACACTCAAGGTACTAGTTTATGGATATGAGGACTCCTCACGAGATGGCCTATTATGACCATGGGCATGTAGCAGTATGACATTACCACCCATATGGTCACCAAACCATATTAGTGGCTCTTGGTTCCATACCCAAGAGAAAGGGGGTCTCATTAGAAGCCAACCTTTTCATTTACGTTAATTTTTTATGGATAATATTGTCACCTATGGTCATCAAGCTAGGGTAGTGGCCCTCAACTATTCCCTTGAAGCATAAGAGAAAAAGATCAAAATAAATAAATCTAAGAATAAAAGGCAATGAATGGGATAGGAAACAATTGCATCCATGACAATGTGCGGCTCACCCTCCAAAAAGGAACCCATAGGTAAGACTCTACATTTCCTTGTTATCACATGCACCCCATGCAAAAATATTTACCCATGTAACTTCATATACTTACATGAATTGGACTATATTCCATCTGGGAAACAACCCTAACTTAAAAGAGGTTAGCCCAATAGAACACCCTGAGACCCTCTCCAAAACTAACTTGTCAAATTGCATAACATATTTGAGCATTTTTGGGGGGTTAAGGGGGGTTTGATGCACATATGTGGGTAATTTAATTATTGGATGTGATTTGCATGCTATGATCCCTGTGACTTATGAACCCCTAGAGGGCGTAGTTGTTGTTTATGCATGACCTTTCCCGGTGGAAAGGTACACATGAAGGAATGATTAGCTTAGAACTTCATGGGGTCTCAAATCCTACATATGGATGTTGAAACCCCAGCCAGGGGTAAGAAGAGATTAAAACCTTGCACCAGATGAAGGAAGAACCTTGCCTTTGTAGGCACTATGGAATACCTACACCTAAGGTCTCATGCTCCTCCCACCTAAATGTTGGCATTGAGAGGCCTTGGAAGTCACCTCTACATCCCTATACATCACTTCTCAGTTGGGGTTGTCACCTTGGAGGAATTCATGAGGATATTGGCATGTGTGGGCAAATTTAAGGCCTTTGCAGGCCTAGCATTTCATCTCCTTTGCCCAAAATCCCACACTTGAGGCCCAAAATCACACTAGGAGGGCATGCCATCACCTTTGGAGGCCTATTTAGATAAAAATTGAATTTATTTTGGTAAAAATATAATTTTGTAGTAAATTGGATAGGTCAGCCGTGATATTTTGACTTAAAATAATTAAAGGTCAAATTTTGGTATAAATAAACATAAAGTGACATTCATTTTCATCATAACTCTCACTTGTGTGAGTGGAGGTCTAAAATTTTTTCCCTACTAAGGGTTATTGGCTGAAATAAGGAGGGAACTACTCTTTTAAGGCTTGTTTTTAGCACTTGGACTAATTTTATGAAGTTTTGTGGCAATCTTGCATGGTTTTATATGATTATTCTTGGTGAAAGTAAGTAGATTTTTACTTTGTCATTGTAAATGGTTATGGTAATGGTTTTCTTGCCCATACAAGTTTATGAAATTGTGATTTTTAATTAATTCTTGAAGTAAGAAACTTAAAGTGCTAATTTCTTTTCTTTTCATTTGCCTAGCTTTATTGAATTGATCTAGTAACTAGTTTAAACCCTGGTGGCCTAAAGTGCTATCTCTCTAGAGGTTTATACTTGGTTATTCTACAAAGTAATTTTAATACATAAAAATACAAGAAGAATGGGGTTCTAGGGCCTAGAAGTTCCTACACCCTAGCTTCCTCACTTCTTAAGGCCAAACCTAGGAGGACTTAAGTTTCTACTCCTCCTAGAACTTTCTCCCTCTTGGATTATGTGTAAAATTACTTGTTATCAGCCTTGAAGGAAGCCACCTACTTGAATCCAATACCCTTAGAAAGGCACTATTCAAACCTCACGCTTTGACAAGTATCTTGAAACTCAAACTCCAAATCGTTTCCTACTTGATTACCCTACTAACTTTAACTAGTTAACTAACCTAGCTTAGAGATACTAACAACCACTTAATTATTGTTTAAAATTCCTTGTTACATCCATTTTTTGTAGTCTATATCATCCTACCAACCACCTTAGAATATCCCATAATTTTTACAAGGCAAGTTGCTATTAATATATGCTCAAGTGTTTGTTTAATTGCCTTAACATAGTACATTTTTTAAGCTTGTTTACTGTTGTCGTTACTTCTACTTTACTATTGTCACATTTAACTTAGACAACTAGTTTAAATCCAATTGTTGGTTGATATATTTAGAGAACTCACATAAAGACAAAGTATTATCATTGATTCTTTAAATTCTTCTTCACATTGTCCGCACAAGTGCATTCTTGTTACAAATGACAAGTAGATGATAGTGATAAGTAAATGATACCAATTCCAGACAACCAACATATATTCACAAGTTTACTGCCTTGTTGAAGCATCATTGTCATTTTTTATTTCCTTTAAAACTTTTTGTTGTATTGGTAAGTAGAAGGTATACTTTATATTTATTTTCCTTCATCCTTCAAGAATTAAACTTGACTTGAGTGACCTAGAGAGAGGGGTAGTTTACTTATCATTTCTTTCTATTCATCAGCCCACTAGGTCTAGGGATGTCTACCTTGGAGAAGATTTTTCCTCCTAAACAGAAAAGGGTATCCTTTTGGGGTGATAGTGATAAGTAAATGATACCAGTTGCAGACAACCAACATATATTCACAAGTTTACTGCCTTGTTGAAGCATCATTATCATTTGTTATTTCCTTTAAAACTTGTTGTTGTATTGGTAAGTAGAAGGTATACTTTATATTTATTTTCCTTCATACTTCAAGAATTAAACTTGACTTGAGTGACCTAGAGAGAGGGGTAGTTTACTTATCATTTCTTTCTATTCATCAACCCACTAGGTCTAGGGACGTCTACCTTGGAGAAGATTTTTCCTCGTAAACAGAAAAGGGCATCCTTTTGGGGTGATAGTGACCAGATTACCCTCATGTTACACCAATCTCATCCTACCTTCCTTTAGGCTTTGGGAAAGTACAGATTGTGTGATAACATTTTTGGCTTCGTTGTCGTGGAAAACTGAGTCAATATTCCTCATCGACTCTTTTTTGGTAATCCTTTCCCTCAAAGCCTTTATCTTATGAAGATTTCTTGGAAAATCCACTGAGGTTGATTCCCTCACTCCCTTTGATAATCCTTAAGAGGATATCGAGTGACTCCACTAACCTTTTTAACGGTTCCACCTTACTCTCAACTTTGTGATATTTCCAAGATATGGGATCATGGTTCCCCAGGAACAAGTGTATCTGACTATTGATTTCAAAAATTTTCAAGGATACCCGCATTATTTTGATATAAAATGGTTAAAAAAATCTCCAAGATTCGTAGGCCTCCCAATTACTCACATTTTAGAATTCTTGAAGTATATAAGTGAGATATAATTTGAAGGGGAGGAAGTTCTGGTAAAATTGCTCATACTTTCTCTATCGTCCCTTTTGAAAGATTGGATTAAGGGTTGTTGCGAATATAAGGGTATGTCATCTTTTTTAGACCTCATCAGTAGTTTTATTGAGTTTGTGAAACCACAATGCTAGACATGTGAAGATTCCCTTCAAAATATCTCAATAGCCCTAGAGGACGAGGGATTCTCCACTAAATTGTGGAATATCTCAAGGATGTGTACCATACTCAATACCAATAACCCTATGATTTAGAAGGAGATATTTATGAAGAAGGTTGTCAACCCCTTGAAGAGGAGAAATATTTTTCTCTTGATTCAATAGAATGAAGTAAACACTTGACTAAAGAAGTGGGTGATGAGGATGAAGCACTAGTATTCACTCCTCCATCCGATGAAGCTCTCCAAGATCCTATCTCTCCTTCACAAGATGAACATAATGAGGTGAATTATTTTCCTTTCTAGGTTTTTGATGAAACTTTGTTCTATGATTCAAAAGGTAAAGAATTAAAGGAAGCCTTGGAAGAGCTAGGTCCTTTATTTTCCGATGAAGGAGAAAAGTTGATTAAAGAGATGAGTCTTGGGGATGATATATTGGATGCTCTTCCATTTGATGAAGTTATTCAAGCCTTTGATGCTCCTGCACAAAAAGAAGTGAACACGATAAGTTACTTCTCTTTCCAATATTTTGATGATGTTTTATTTTATGATTTGTAAAGAGAAGAAGTATTAGTGGAGCCCTTGGATGCATTAAATCCTTCATGTTATGATAAATCTAGTGGCATCGTTGATAATATTGATGAGTTCATACATGTTGGAAGATGTAAGTGGGATGTGATTGGTTCTCATGAGGATCCCATTTATGATATGGAAGGATATCTTCCAATGTTTCCTTTACAACAACCATATGATGTTCCTAATAATTTTGACATTTGGAAACAAGATGATGATATAATTATAGAAGTTTTCCAAGCACCCAAGGATGACCCAGTGAAATGTGCTCAAAGATGTATTCTATGAAGAAGATTATTAACCATCGTTGTGCTCAAATTTTGATAAAGGTGAGGACGTTGCTTTCCTGAAGCAGGATACTTGTGAAAAGGTTTTACAACTCCATCCGATTGATTTACATCGTTATGTAACTAAGGATGCAGTTGGCGAACATGTCTCTTGTTTCAAGTTTTCTTTAGGGAAAAACTTTCTATTATAATTCAAGGGGAGGTTGAATTCATTAAGAAGTTTATTATCTCAATCTTTCAGATTTCCCATGAGAAGTTGTCAATTTCCCTCTAATTTCTTGTTAATCCCTTCTCAGACCCTAAGGACTGATGACATCCAAGGTAGTCAAACCTCATACTCTTTGATCCAACCTTTTGAGTCCTCGACCTCCCATGATCCTTTTCTAATATGGATTGATCACTTTTTTGGAAGGGTGACTTGGCATGATTTTGTCCCTCTCTCCCACCTCCATGAGCTAGAATTTGTGACTTCTTATGATATAATGCATGCTCTAACTCATGTTTATTTTGTTCTTGAATTGTCATTGTTTTGGTTTATGACGAAGCATAGAGGTAGGTATTATGAGGTATTGCTAGGATCGTTTCACTGGTTATTTAACTACCATTCAACCAACAGACAAGTAGAGGTAGGTGGGAATTTGCATCCATTGTATATACCATTTCATATCATGTTAGCATAGTTGTAGTTTCATTTTCTCATATTGTCTTGTTTCATTATGTATATATGTATGCTCATAATCATATGTTAGACTGGAGATGCTTTTATTTTTTTATTTTATCATATTTACGAGGGGTGATATCATCACCCTAGGGATTACTAATATATTTTGTTGAGATTTAGTAGGAACAGGTCATACCAGAGATGTTGAGGTTCTCATGCACTCTATGGTGAGCACATGTCCCCAAGTTGGAGCCATATGTTATCCCCTAGCCTAGGGATAACTAAGGAAATAGCCTCGCAAGGCCCACGGGTCCTAGACATGGAGTATCGAGAGCCAAACGACTTAAGCATGGCCTCGGAGGGCCCCTATTTTTTTCAGTGCAGTCCACATATCACCACCAGTAGTATCCATCACACCAGCCTGGTCCTGAAGTGGTAGTGAGTCTTTCTCCATGAGGTAATAAGTCCAGGTATCATCGTATGTATCACTCTGATTTTTGAAGCACTTGAACATGTTGTATTTGATTCCTTCTTCATTTCAAGATGTTTTCTTCAAAATTATGCTCTTTCCCTTGTTCAAACCTAGAAGGGTGACACAGTGCCCTGGTAATTTGATTTCCCTTTAGGATGGGTTTCTACTTGGTGAATATTTGAAGAGTCATCGTCCATTCCCTCCATACTTACCACTTTCAATATTTATTCAATCCATATCCCCTTTCATTTTTGGGCATTGGGATTGGCTACAGTATGAAGAGTTGTACCTTACCTCGTGGGAAGAAGTGGCTAAAGGCCCAGGCGGTAAAAGTATCTAACAAGAGTTAAAATCCAATTTTGAAGCCTTCATGATTCTTCACCCAGAGATTCCAGAGAAAGTCGTGAAAATATTCTCAGTAAGAAAAGGGGGGCCACAAGATAACATAAACACTCAAGGTACTAGTTGATGGATATGAGGTCTCATCACAAGCTAGCCTATTATTACCATGGGCATGTAGAAGTATGACATTACCACCCATGTGGGGTCTCATTATGAGCCAACCTTCTCATTTCCATGAAATGTTTGTGGAAAACGTTGTCACCTCTGGTCATTAAGATAGGAGAGTGGCCCTCAACTATTCCCTTGAAGAACAAGAGAAAAAGATCAAAATAAATAAAGCTAAAAATAAAATGCAATGAATGGGATAGGAAATAATTTCATCCATAAGAGGTGCATCTCACCCTCCACATAGGAACCCACAAGTAAGACACTACATTTTTTTTTTATCACATGCACCCCATGCCCAAATATTTACCCCATTCCACCTCATACACTTACATGAATTGAACTAGATTCCACCTAGGAAACACCCCAAAATTAAAAGAGGTTATTCCAATAGGACACCTGAGATCCTCTCCAAAAATATATTGTCAAATTTCATAATGACTTTGAGAATTTGTTTGGGGTTAAGGGGGGTTTGATGCAGATGTTTGGGTAATTTAATTATTGGATGTGATTTACATGCTATGATCCTTGTGACTTATGAACCCTGGAGGTCATACTTGTTGTTTCTGCAGGACCTTTCCTAATGGAAATATACACATGAGGGAGTGATTAGCTTAGAACTTCATGGGGGCTCAAATCTCACATATGGATGATGAAACCCATCCAGGGGTAAGAAGAGATTGAAAACATGCACCAGATGAAGGAAGGGTGTTGCCTTTGGAGGAACTGTTGAAGACCTAGACCTAAGGTCTCATGCTCCTCCCACCTAAGCATTGGCCTTGAGAGGGCTTGGACGTCACCTCTATAGCCCTAGATGTCACTTGTTAATTGGGGTTGTCACCTTGGAGGAATTCATGAGGCTATTGTCATGTGTGGGAAAATTTAAGGCCTTTGAAGGCCTAACGTTTCATCTCCTTTGCCAAGCATCCCACACTTGAGGCCCAACGTCACCCTAGGAGGGCATGAAGTCACCTTTGGAGGCATATTTAGATGAAAATTGCATTTATTTTGGTAAAAATGTAATTATGTAGTAAATTGGCCAGTTCGGCCCTGATATTTTGACATAAAATAATTAAAGGTCAAATTCTGGTATAAATAAACATAAAGTGACATTCATTTTCATCATAACTCTCACTTGGGATAGTGGAGGTCTGAAATTTTCTCCCTACTAAGGGTTATTGTCTGAAATAAGGAGGGAACTACTCTTTTAAGGCTTGTTTTTAACACTTGGACAAATTTTATGAAGTTTTGTGGCAATCTTGCATGGTTTTACATGATTATTCTTGGTGCAAGTAAGTATATTTTTACTTTCTCATTGTAAATGGTTATGGTAACAGTTTTCTTGCTCATACAAGATTATGAAATTGCATGTTTTAATTAATGATTGAAGTAAGAAACTTAAAGTGCTAACTTTCTTGCTTTTCATTTGCCTAGCGTTATTGAATTGATCTAGTAACTAGTTTAAACCCTAGGTCCCTAAAGTGCTAGCTCTATATATTTGTATACTTAGTTATTGTGAAAAGTAATTTTCGTCTATAAAAATCTAAGAAGAAGGAGGTGCTAGGGCCTAGAAGTGCCTACACCCTAGCTTCCTCACTACTTAAGGTCAAACCTAGGAGGACTTAAGTTGCTACTCCTTCTAGGTCTTTCTCCCTCTTGAAGTATGTGTAAAATCACTTGTTATAAGCCTTGAAGGAAGCCACCTAATTGAATCCAATACCCTTAGAAAGGCACTAGTCAAACCTCACTCTTTGACAAGTATCTTCAAACTCAAACTCCAAATTGTTTCGTACTTGATTACCCTACTAATTTTAACTAGTTAACTAACCTAGCTTAGAGATACTAAAAAAAACTTAATTATTGTTGATAATTAACTATTAGAGCCATTGTTTGCAGTGTATATCAGCCTACCAACCACCTTATAATAACCCATAATTTTTACAAGGCAAGTTACTATCAATATATGCTCAAGTGTTTGTTCAATTGCCTTAGTAGAGTACATTTATGAATCTTGTTTATTGTTGTCATTACTTCTATTTTAATGTTGTTACATTTAACTTAGATAGCCTATTTAAATCCAATTGTTGGTTGATATATTTAGATAACTCACATAAAGACAAAGTATCATCATTGATTCCTTAAATGCTTGTTCACATTGTCCGCACAAGTGCATTCTTGTTGATACAAATTTGTAGTTGTTATCATTTACTTATCCCTATCATCTACTTATAATTTGCAACATACATAGACAACCAACATATATTCACAATTTTATTGTCTTGTTAAAGCATCATTATCATTCGTTATTTCCTTTAACACTTGTTTTTGTATTGGTAAGTGGTAGGTACACTTTATATTTATTTTACTTCATCCTTCAAGACTTATACGTGACTTGAGTGACCTAGAGAGAGGGGTAGTTTAGTTATAATTTATTTCCCTTCGTCAACCCAGTAGGTCTAGGGACATCTCCCTTGGAGAAGGTTTTTCCCCTTAAATAGAAAAGGCTATCATGTTGGGGTTACAATGACAAGATTACCCTTATGTTATGCCAATCTTAACCTACTTTCCTTTAGACTTTGGGAAAGTATAGATTGTACGATAACATTTTTAGCATATTTGTCGGAGAACACTGAGTTAATATTAATCAACAACACTTTTTCGATAAGCCTTTCCCTCAAATGCTTCATATTACGAAGATTACCTGGTGAATCCAATGATGTTGATTCCCTCACTCCCTTTGATAATCCTTAATAGGATATCAAGCGTCTCCACTGACCTTTTCCAAGGTGCCACCTTACTCTCAACTTTGTGATATTTCTAAGAAATGGGATCATGGTGCCCTGGGAAAAAGTGTATCCGACTATTGATTTCAAAGGTTTTCAAGGATACCCACATTATTTTGAGATAAAATGGTTAAACAACTCTCCAAGATTCAGAGGCCTCCCAATTTCTCACATTATAGAATTCTTGAAGTATATAAGTGAGATAGAATTTGAAGGGGAGGATGTTCTGGTAAAATTGCTCATACTTTCCCTACTGTCCTTTTTGAAATATTGTATTAAGGGTTGTTGCAAAGATAAGGGTATATCATCTTTTGTAGACCTACTTAGTAGGTTTATTGATTTTGTGAAACCAAAATGGAAGACATATGAAGCCACCCTTCAAAATCTCGCAATATCCCCTGAGGACGAGGGATTCACCACTAATATTGTGGAAGATATCAACGATGTGTACCATACTCAATACCTAGAACCCTCCGATGTATAAGGAGAGATTTATGAAGAAGGTTGTCAACCCCTTGAAGATTAGCAATATTTTTCCCATGATTCAATAGAATGTAGTAAAGACTTGACTAAAGAAGTGGGTTATGAGGATGAAGCACTAGTATTTGATCCTTTGTCCGATGAATCTCTCCAAGATCCTATCTCTCCTACACAAGATAAATAGAATGAGGTGAATCATTTTCCTTTCCAGATTTTTGATGACACTTTGTTCTATGATTCAAAAGGTGAAGGAATAAAGGAATCATTGGAAGAGCTAGGTCCTTCATTTTATGATGAAGGAGAAAAGATGATTAAAGAGACGAGTCTTAGGGATGATGTACTAGATGCTCTTCCATTTGATGAAGTCATCCAAACCTTTGACTAGAAATAAGTGAACATGGCAATTTACTTCCCTTTACAAGATTTTGATGATGCTTTATTTTATGATTTGGAAAGAGATGAAGTATTAGAGGAGCCCTTGGATGCATTACTTCCTTAATGTTATGATAAAGGTAGTGACATGGTTGATAATATTGATGAGTTCATACATGTTGGAAGATGTAAGTGGGATGTGATTGGTTCTCATGAGGATCCCATTTATGATATGGAAGGATATCTTCGAATGTTTCCTTTACAACAACCATATGGTGTTCCTAATAATTTTGATGTTTGGCAACAAGATTATGATATAATTATAGAAGTTTTCCAAACACCCAAGGATGACCCATTGCAATGTTCTCCCTAGGATTTCCAGTCATAACTTGAGGATTTTGATGAGTATTCCTTTTATCACTTGGATTTATTATATAAAGAAGATTATCAACCATTGTTGTGCTCAAAGTTTGATAAAGGTGAGGATGTTTCTTTCCTGAAGAAGGATACTTGTAACAAGGTTGTCCAACTCCCTCCTATTGATTTACCTAGTTATGTCACTAAGGAGGTTGAATTCCTTAAAAAGTTAATTATCTCAATATTTAAGCTTTCTCCTGAGAAGATTTCAATTTCCCTCTAAGTTCTTGTTAATCCCTTCTCAGACACAAGGGAGTGATGACGTCCAAGGTAGTCAACCCTTAGACACTTTGATTCATCCTTTTGATTCCTTGACCTCTCACCATCCTTTTTTGAGGTGGATTGATCACTTTTCTGGAAGGGTGACTTGGCATGATTTTGTCTCTCCCTCCCACCTCCATGAGCAAGACATTACAATTTCCTATTATATAATGCATGCTCTAAGTCATGTTTATTTTGCACTTGACTTGTCATTGTTTTGGTTTATGATGAAGCATAGAAGCAAGTATTATGAGGTATTTCTAGGATGGTTTCACTGGTTATTTGACTACACATAGCATTTAACCAACAAGTAAGTAGGGGTAGGTAGGCATTTGGATCTATTGTATATACCATTGCATATCATGTTAGCATAGTTGTAGTTTCATTCTTCATATTGTCTTGTTTCATTATGTATATATGTATGCTCATAATTATATGTTAGATTGGAGATTATTTTATTTGTTTATTTTATCATATGGATGAGAGGTGATATCATCACCCTAGGGATTACTAATATATTTTGTTGAGATTTAGCAGGCATAGGTCATACCTGAGATGTTGAGTCTATCATGCGCTCTACGGTGAGCACATGTCCCCGATTGGGAGCCATATGTTATCCCCTAACATAGGGATAACTAAGTATATCACATCTTGAGTCCCATGGGTCCTATACATGGAGTACTGAGAGCCTGACGACTTAAGCATGGCCCCAAACGACATATGTTTTCTTCATTGTAGTCCCCATATCACCAACAGTAGTATCCATCACACCATCCTGGTCCTGAAGTAGTAGTGAGTCTTTCTCCATGAGGTAATGAGTCTAGGTATCATGGTATGTATCACTCTAATTTTTTAAGCACTTGAGCATGTTGTATTTGAATCCTTCTTCATTTCATGATGTTTTCTTGGAAATTATTCTCTTTGATTTGTTCAAACCTGGAAGGGTGAAACAATGACCTAGTAAGTTCATTTCCCTTTAGGATGGGTTGTTACTACGTGGATCTTTGAAGAGTCATCATTCATTCCCTCCATACTTACCACTTTTCATCTTTATTCCTTCCATATCCCGTTTCCTTTTTGGGCATTGGTATTGGCTACACTATGAAGAGTTGTACCTTACCTTGTGGGAAGAAGGGGCTAAAGGAATAGAGGGTAAAAGTAGCTAGCAAGAGTTAAAATCTAATTTTGAAACCTTCATGATGATTCTCCTAGGGATCCCCGAGAAAGGAGTGAAAATATTCTCAGTAAGAAAAGGGGACCCACAAGATAACATAAACACTCATCACGAGCCAGCCTATTATGACCATGGGCATGTAACGGTATGACATTACCACCCATATAGTCACCAAACTTGGGTAGTGGCTCTTGGTGTCACAACCAAGAGAAACGGGGTCTCATTACGAGCCATCCTTCTCATTTACATGAAAGTTTTGTAGATAATGTTGTCACCTATGGTAATTAATCCAGGACAGTGGCCCTCAACTATTGCTTTGAAGCACATGAGAAAAATATCAAAATAAATAAATCTAAGAATAAAATGAAATGAATGGGATAGGAAACAATTGCATCCATGACAAGGTGTAACTCACCCTCCACAAAAGCACCCACAGGTAAGACTCTACATTTCTCTGTTATCAGATGCACCCCATGCCCAAATATTTACCCCGTGCCACCTCATACACTTACATGACTTGGAATAGATTCCACCTAGGAAACACCCCAAACTTAAAAGAGGTTATCCCAATAGTTCACCCTGAGACCCTCTTCAAAACTAACTTGTCAAATTGTGTAATGTATTTGAGCATTTTTTTGGGGTTAAGGGGGGTTTTATGCACATGTTTGGGTAATTTAATTATTGGATATGATTTACATAATATGATCCTTGTGACTTATGAATCCCCGGAGGTCGTACTTGTTATTTTTGTAGCACCTTTCCCAATGGATAGGTACACATGAGGGAATGATTAGCTCAGACATTCATGGGGGCTCAAAGCCCACATATGGATGTTGAAACTCTATCTAGGGGTAAGAAGAGATTGGAATCTTGCATCAAATGAAGGAAGGAAATTTCCTTTGGAGGCACTATGGAAGACCTATACCTAAGGTCTCACGCTCCTCCCACCTAAACGTTGGCCTTGAGAGGGCTTGGACATCACCTCTACATCCCTAGACATCACTTGTCAGTTGGGGTTCTTACCTTGGAGACATTCATGAGGCTATTGGCACGTGTGGGAAAGTTTGGAGGCCCAACGTTTCATATATTTTGCCAAACATCCCACACTTGAGGCCCAATGTCACCCTAGGAGGGAATGACATCACCTTTGGAGGCCTATTTAGATGCAAATTGAATTTATTTTTGTAAAAGTGTAATTTTGTAGTAAATTGTCGAGGTCAGCCCTGATGTTTTGACATAAAATAATTAAAGGTCAAATTTTGGTATAAATAAACATATAGTGACATTCATTTTCATCATAACTCTCACTTGGGAGAGTGTAGGTCTAAAATTTTCTCCCTAGTAAGTGTTATTGGCTAAAATAAGGAGGGAAATACTATTTTAAGGCTTGTTTTTAGCACTTGGACAAATTTTATGAAGTTTTGTGGCAATTGTGCATGGTTTTACATCATTATTCTAGGTGCAAGTAAGTAGATTTTTACTTTGTAATTGTAAATGGTTATGGTAATGGTTTGCTTGATCATACAATATTATGAAATTGCATGTTTTAATTAATGATTGAAGTAAGAAACTTAAAGTGCTAACTTTCTTTCTTTTCATTTGCCTAGCTTTATTGAATTGATCTAGTAACTAGTTTAAACCCTAGGGCCCTAAAGTGTTATCTCTCTAGAGGTTTATACTCAGTTATTGTTTTAATTACTTTTCATGCATAAAAGTCCAAGAAGAAGGAGGTCCTAGGTCCTATAAGTGCCTACACCCTAGCTTCCTCACTTCTTAAGGTCATACCTAGGAGGACTTAAGTTTCTACTTCTCCTAGGTCTTTCTCCCTCTTGGATTATATGTAAAATCACTTGT
>JASDQU010438042.1:21016-51014 GCA_032191745.1 Picea mariana | reverse complement strand
TACCAGTTTATGCTTTATTGCTGGTATTATTGACCGGACTTGTGATTGAGGGGGGGATTGTTAGCCTATGGCTTACCTTTACCAATCACTAATTCTAAATTGTCACCTATATTTGTATTATTCATTTAGGATATTAGTAATGTATCCTCAAGTGATGACTAATGAGTTAGTTAAGATTGCCTAGCCTAGTCATCATGCATGATTTTAGGATCTAGAGAAAATCTCTCTATGAGATGGCATCACCCATTGTACTATAAATATGTAACATTGGAGTGAATAATTTAAGTGTTGGATAGTGAACCTTTTCCGCCATGTTGTTGTTCTTGTTTATGTTTTATCAGATTACCCTACTAACTTTAACTAGTTAACTAACCTAGCTTAGAGATACTAACAACCACTTCATTATTGTTTATAATTCATTGTTACATCCATTTTTTGTATTCTATATCATCCTACCAACCACCTTAGAATAGCCCATAATTTTTACAAGGCAAGTTGCTATTAATATATGCTCAAGTGTTTGTTCAATTGCCTTAGCATAGTACATTTTTGAAGCTTGTTTATTGTTGTCATTACTTCTACTTTACTATTGTCACATTTAACTTAGACAACCAGTTTAAATCCAATTGTTGGTTGATATATTTAGAGAACTCACATAAAGACAAAGTATTATCATTGATTCTTTAAATTCTTGTTCACATTGTCCGCACAAGTGCATTCTTGTTACAAATGACAAGTAGATGATAGTGATAGGTAAATGATACCAGTTGCAGAAAACCAACATATATTCACAAGTTTACTATCTTGTTGAAGCATCATTATCATTTGTTATTTCCTTTAAAACTTGTTGTTGTATTGGTAAGTAGAAGGTATACTTTATATTTATTTTCCTTCATCCTTCAAGACTTAAACTTGACTTGAGTGACCTAGAGAGAGGGGTAGTTTACTTATCATTTCTTTCTATTCATCAACCCACTAGGTCTAGGGACGTCTACCTTGGAGAAGATTTTTCCTCCTAAATAGAAAAGGGTATCCTTTTGGGGTGATAGTGACCAGATTACCCTCGTGTTACACCAATCTCGGCCTACTTTCCTTTAGGCTTTGGGAAAGTACAGATTGTGCGATAACATTTTTGGCGTCGTTGTTGGGGAAAACTGAGTAAATATTCCTCATCGACTCTTTTTTGGTAATCCTTTCCCTCAAATCCTTTATCTTATGAAGATTTCTTGGAAAATCCACTGAGGGTGGTTCCCTCACTCCCTTTGATAATCCTTAAGAGGATATTGAGCGACTCCACTGACCTTTTTAATGGTGCCACCTTACTCTCAACTTTGTGATATTTCCAAGATATGGGATCATGGTGCCCTAGGAACAAGTGTATTTGACTATTGATTTCAAAAAATTTCAAGGATACCCACATTATTTTGATATAAAATGGTTAAAGAAATCTCCAAGATTCGTAGGCCTCCCAATTACTCACATTGTAGAATTCTTGAAGTATATAAGTGAGATATAATTTGAAGGGGAGGAAGTTCTGGTAAAATTGTTCATACTTTCTCTATCGTCCCTTTTGAAAGATTGGATTAAGGGTTGTTGCGAATATAAGGGTATATCATCTTTTTTAGACCTCATCAGTAGTTTTATTGATTTTGTGAAACCACAATGCCAAACATATGAAGATTCCCTTCAAAATATTGCAATAGCCCTAGAGGACGAGGGATTCTCCACTGAGATTGTGGAAGATCTCAAAGATGTGTACCATACTCAATACCAATAACCCTATGATTTAGAAGGAGAGGTTTATGAAGAAGGTTTTCAACCCCTTGAAGAGGAGAAATATTTTTCCCATGATTCAATATAATGAAGTAAAGACTTGACTAAAGAAGTGGGTTATGACGATGAAGCACTAGTATTCACTCCTCCATCTGATGAAGCTCTCCAAGATCCTATATCTCCTTCACAAGATGAAGAGAATGAGGTGAATCATTTTCCTTTATAGGTTTTTGATGAAACTTTGTTCTATGATTCAAAAGGTAAAGAATTAAACGAAGCCTTGGAAGAGCTAGGTCCTTCATTTTCTGATGAAGGAGAAAAGTTGATTAAAGAGACAAGTCTTGGGGATGATATGCTGGATGCTCTTCCATTTGATGAAGTTATCCAATCCTTTGATTCTCCTGCACAAAAAGAAGTGAACACGATAAGCTACTTCTCTTTCCAATATTTTGATGATGTTTTATTTTCTGATTTGTAAAGAGAAGAAGTATTAGTGGAGCCCTTGGATGCATTAAATCCTTCATGTTATGATAAATCTAGTGGCATGGTTGATAATATTGATGAGTTCATACATGTTGGAAGATGTAAGTGGGATGTGATTGGTTCTCATGAGGATCCCATTTATGATATGGAAGGATATCTTCGAATGTTTCCTTTACAACAGCCATATGATGTTCCTAATAATTTTGACGTTTGGAAAAAAGATGATGATATAATTATAGAAGTTTTCCATGCACCCAAGGATGACCCAATAAAATGTGCTCAAAGATTTATTCTATGAAGGAGATTATCAACCTTCATTGTGCTCAAATTTTGATAAAGGTGAGGACGTTGCTTTTCTGAAGCAGGATACTTGTGAAAAGGTTTTACAACTCCATCCGATTGATTTACCTCGTTATGTCACTAAGGATGTAGTTGGCAAACATGTCTCTTGTTTCAAGTTTTCTTTAGGGAAAAACTTTCTTTTATAGTTCAAGGGGAGGTTGAATTCCTTAAGAAGTTTATTATCTCAATCTTTCAGATTTCCCATGAGAAGTTGTCAATGTCCCTCTAATTTCTTGTTAATCCCTTCTTAGACCCCAAGGACTGATGACATCCAAGGTAGTCAAACTTCATACTCTTTGATCCAACCTTTTGAGTCCTCGACCTCTCATGATCCTTTTCTAATATGGATTGATCACTTTTCTGGAAGGGTGACTTGGCATGATTTTGTCCCCCCCTCCCACCTCCATGAGATAGACTTTATGACTTCTTATGATATAATTCATTCTCTAACTCATGTTTATTTTGTGCTTGACTTGTCATTGTTTTTGTTTATGATGAAGCATAGAGGCAGGTATTATGAGGTATTGCTAGGATCGTTTCACTGGTTATTTGACTACGATTCAACCAACAGACAAGTAGAGGTAGGTAGGCATTTGCATCCATTGTATATACCATTTCATATCATGTTAGCATATTTGTAGTTTCATTTTTTCATATTGTCTTATTTCATTATGTATATATGCATGCTCATAATCATATGTTAGACTGGAGATTCTTTTATTTGTTTATTTTATCATATTTACGAAGGGTGATATCATCACCCTAGGGATTACTAATATATTTTGTTGAGATTTAGTAGGAACAGGTCATACCAGATATGTTGAGGTTCTCATGCACTCTACGGTGAGCACATGTCCCCAAGTTGGAGCCATATGTTATCCCCTAGCCTATGGATAACTAAGGAAATAACCTTGTAAGGCCCACGGGTCCTAGACATGGAGTACCGAGAGCCAGACGACTTAAGCATGGCCTCGGAGGGCCCCTCTTTTTTCAGTGCAGTCCACATATCACCACCAGCAGTATCCATTACACCAGCCTAGTTCTGAAGTGGTAGTGAGTCTTTCTCCATGAGGTAATAAGTCTGGGTATCATTGTATGTATCACTCTGATTTTTGAATCACTTGAACATGTTGTATTTGATTCCTTCTTCATTTCAAGATGTTTTCTTCGAAATTATGCTCTTTGCCTTGTTCAAACCTAGAAGGGTGACACAGTGCCCTAGTAATTTGATTTTCCTTTAGGATGGGTTGCTACTTGGTGGATATTTGAAGAGTCATCATCCATTCCCTCCATACTTACCAATTTCCATATTTATTCATTCCATCTCCCCTTTCCTTTTTGTGCCTTGGGATTGGCTACAGTATGAAGGGTTGTACCTTACCTAGTGGGAAGAAGGGGCTAAAGGCCCAGGCGGTAAAACTATCTAGCAAGAGTTAAAATCCAATTTTGAAGCCTTCATGATGCTTCACCAAGGGATTCCAAAGAAAGTCATGAAAATATTCTCAGTAAGAAAATGGGACCCACAAGATAATATAAACACTCAAGGTACTAGTTGATGGATATGAGGTCGCATCACAAGCTAGCCTATTTTGACCATGGGCATGTAGAAGTATGACATTACCACCCATGTGGACTGCACTGAAAAAAAGAGGGGTTTAATTACGAGCCAACCTTCTCATTTCCGTGAAAGGTTTGTGGAAAACGTTGTCACCTCTGGTCATTAAGACAGGAGAGTGGCCCTCAACTATTCCCTTGAAGAACAAGAGAAAAAGATCAAAATAAATAAAGATAAAAATAAAACATAATGAATGGGATAGGAAATAATTGCATCCATAAGAGGTGCATCTCACCCTCCACAAAGGAACCCACAAGTAAGACAAAACATTTTTTTTATCGCATGCACCCCATGCCCAAATATTTACCCCATGCCACCTCATACACTTACATGAATTGAACTAGATTCCACCTAGGAAACACCCCAAAATTAAAAGAGGTTATCCCAATAGGACTCCTGAGACCCTCTCCAAAAACAACTTGTCAAATTTCATAACGTCTTTGAGAATTTTTTTGGGGTTAAGGGGGGTTTGATGCACATGTTTGGGTAATTTAATTATTGGATGTGATTTACATGCTATGATCCTTGTGACATATGAACCCTGAAGGTCATACTTTTTGTTTGTGCAGGACCTTGCCCGATGGAAATATACACATGAGGGAATGATTAGCTCAAAACTTCATGGGGGCTCAAATCTCACATATGGATGATGAAACCTAGCCAGGGGTAAGAAGAGATTGAAAATGTGCACCAAATGAAGGAAGGACGTTTCCATTGGAGGAACTGTTGAATACCTAGACCTAAGGTCTCATTCTCCTCCCACCTAAACATTGGCCTTGAGGGGGCTTGAACGTCACCTCTACAGCCCTAGACATCACTTGTTAGTTGGGGTTATCGCCTTGGAGGCATTCATGAGGCTATTGTCATGTGTGGGAAAATTTAAGGCCTTTGGAGGCCCAACTTTTCATCTCCTTTGCCAAGCATCCCACACTTGAGGCCCAACGTCACCCTAGGAGGGCATTACGTCACCTTTGGAGGCATATTTAGATGAAAATTGCATTTATTTTGGTAAAAATGTAATTATGTAGTAAATTGGCCAGTTCGGCCCTGATATTTTGACATAAAATAATTAAAGGTCAAATTTTGGTATAAATAAACATAAAGTGACATTCATTTTCATCATAACTCTCACTTGGGATAGTGGAGGTCTGAAATTTTCTCCCTACTAAGGGTTATTGTCTGAAATAAAGAGGGAACTACTCTTTTAAGGATTGTTTTTAGCACTTGGACAAATTTTATGAAGTTTTGTGGCAATCTTGCATGGTTTTACATGATTATTCTTGGTGCAAGTAAGTATAATTTTACTTTGTCATAGTAAATGGTTATGATAACGATTTTCTTGCTCATGCAAGATTATGAAATTGCATGTTTTAATTAATGATTGAAGTAAGAAACTTAAAGTGCTAACTTTCCTTCTTTTCATTTGCCTAGATTTATTGAATTGATCTAGTAACTACTTTAAAACCTAGGGCCCTAAAGTGCTAGCTCTATATATTTGTATACTTAGTTATTGTGAAAAGTAATTTTCATCCATAAAAATCCAAGAAGAAGGAGGTGCTAGGGCCTAGAAGTGCCTACACCCTAGCTTCCTCACTACTTAAGGTCAAACCTAGGAGGACTTAAGTTGCTACTCCTTCTAGGTCTTTCTCCCTCTTGAAGTATGTGTAAAATAACTTGTTATAAGCCTTGAAGGAATCCACCTAATTGACTCCAATACCCTTAGAAAGGCACTAGTCAAACCTCACTCTTTGACAAGTATCTTCAAACTCAAACTCCAAATTATTTCCTACTTGATTACGCTACTAATTTTAACTAGTTAACTAACCTAGCTTAGAGATACTAAAAAACACTTAATTATTGTTGATAATTAACTGTTAGAGCCATTGTTTGCAGTGTATATCAGCCTACCAACCACCTTATAATAACCCATATTTTTTACAAGGCAAGTTAATATCAATATATGCTCTAGTGTTTGTTCAATTGCCTTAGCAGAGTACATTTCTGAATCTTGTTTATTGTTGTCATTACTTCTATTTTACTATTGTTACATTTAACTTAGATAGCCTATTTAAATCCAATTGTTGGTTGATATATTTAGAGAACTCACATAAAGACAAAGTATCATCATTGATGCCTTAAATGCTTGTTCACATTGTCTGCACAAGTGCATTCTTGTTGATACAAATTTGCAGTTGTTATCATTTACTTATCCCTATCATCTACTTATAATTTGCAACATACATAGACAACCAACATATATTCACTATTTTATTGTCTTGTTAAAGCATCACTATCATCTGTTATTTCCTTTAACACTTGTTTTTGTATTGGTAAGTGGAAAGTACACTTTATATTTCTTTTACTTCATCCTCCAAGACTTAAACTTGACTTGAGTGACCTAGAGAGAGGGGTAGTTTAGTTATCATTTATTTCCCTTCGTCAACCCACTAGGTCTAGGGATGTCTCCCTTGGAGAAGGTTTTTCCCCTTAAATAGAAAAGGGTATCATGTTGGGGTTACAATGACAAGATTACCCTTATGTTACGCCAATCTCAACCTACTTGCCTTTAGACTTTGGGAAAGTATAGATTGTGCGATAACATTTTTAGCGCAGTTGTTGGAGAACACTAAGTCAATATTACTCAACGACACTTTTTCGGTAAGCCTTTACCTCAAATTCTTCATCTTACGAAGATTACCTGGTGAATCCAATGAGTTTGATTCCCTCACTCCCTTTGATAATCCTTAATAGGATATCGAACGTCTCCACTGACCTTTTCCAAGGTGCCACCTTACTCTCAACTTTGTGATATTTCTAAGATATGGGATCATGGTTCCCTGGGAAAAATTTTATCCGACTATTGATTTCAAAGGTTTTCAAGGATACCCACATTATTTTGAGATAAAATGGTTAAACAACTCTCCAAGATTTAGAGGCCTCCCAATTACTCACATTGTAGAATTCTTGAAGTATATAAGTGAGATAGAATTTGAAGGGGAGGATGTTCTGGTAAAATTGTTCATACTTTCCCTACTGTCCTTTTTGAAATATTGTATTAAGGGTTGTTGTGAAGATAAGGGTATATCATATTTCATAGACCTCATTAGTAGGTTTATTGATTTTTGTGAAACCACAATGGAATACATATGAAGCTGCCCTTCAAAATCTCACAATATCCCTTGAGGATGAGGGATTCACCACTGATATTGTGGAAGATCTCAAGGATGTGTACCATACTCAATACCTAGAACCCTCTGATGTAGAGGGATAGATTTATGAAGAAGGTTGTCAACCCCTTGAAGAGTAGCAATATTTTTCCCATGATTCAATAGAATGTAGTAAAGACTTGACTAAAGAAGTGGGTTATGAGGATGAAGCACTAGTATTTCATCCTTCGTCTGATGAAGCTCTCCAAGAACCTATCTCTCCTACACAAGATAAATAGAATGAGGTGAATCATTTTCCTTTCCAGGTTTTTGATGACACTTTGTTCTGTGATTCAGAAGGTGAATAAATAAAGGAATCATTGGTAGAGCTAGGTCCTTTATTTTCTGATGAAGGAGAAAAGATGATTAAAGAGACGAGTCTTGGGGATGATGTACTAGATGCTCTTCCATTTGATGAAGTCATCCAAGCCTTTGACGCTCCTACATATAAAGAAGTGAAAATGACAATTTACTTCCCTTTACAAGATTTTGATGATGCTTTATTTTATGATTCGGAAAGAGATGAAGTTTTAGAGGATCCCTGGGATGCATTACTTCCTTAATGTTATGATAAAGGTAGTGACATGGTTGATAATATTGATGAGTTCATACACGTTGGAAGATGTAAGTGGGATGTGATTGGTTCTCATGAGGATCCCATTTATGATATGGAAGGATATCTTTGAATGTTTCCTTTACAACAACCATATGATGTTACTAATAATTTTGATGTTTGGCAACAAGATGATGATATAATTATAGAAGTTTTCCAAGCACCCAAGGATGACCCATTGCAATGTTCTCCTTTTGATTTTCAGTCATAACTTGAGGATTTTGATGAGTATTCCTTTTATCACTTGGATTTATTCTATAAAGAAGATTATCAACCATTGTTGTGCTCAAAGTTTGATAAAGGTGAGGACGTTGTTTTCCTGAAGAAGGATACTTGTGACAAGGTTGTCCAACTCACTCCAATTGATTTACCTCGTTGTGTCACTAAGGAGGTTGAATTCCTTAACAAGTTAATTATCTCAATAGTTAATCTTTCCCCTGAGAAGTTTTCAGTTTCCCTCTAAGTTCTTGTTAATCTCTTCTCAGACACCAGGGAGTGATGACATCCAAGGTAGTCAACCCTTAGACTCTTTGAGCCAACCTTTTGATTCCTTGACCTCCCAACATCCTTTTGTGAGGTGGATTGATCACTTTTCTGGAAGGGTGACTTGGCATGATTTTGTCCCTGCCTCCCACCTCCATGAGCAAGACATTACGAATTTCTATTATATAATGCATGCTCTAACTCATGTTTATTTTTTGCTTGACTTTTCATTGTTTTGGTTTATGATGAATCACAGAGGCAAGTATTATGAGGTATTTCTAGGATGGTTTCACTGGTTATTTGACTACACATAGCATTTAACCAACAAGTAAGTAGGGGTAGGTAGGCATTTGGATCCATTGTATATACCATTGCATATCATGTTAGTATAGTTGTAGTTTCATTCTTCATATTGTCTTGTTTCATTATGTATATATGTATGCCCATAATCATATGTTAGATTGGATATTATTTTATTTGTTTATTTTATCATATGGACGAGGGGTGATATCATCACCCTGGGGATTACTAATATATTTTGTTGATATTTAGCAGGCATAGGTCATACCTGAGATGTTGAGTCTCTACAGTGAGCACATGTCCCCGAGTTGGAGCAATATGTTATCCCCTAACATAGGGATAACTAAGTATATCACATCTTGAGTCCCATGGGTCCTATACATGGAGTACTTAGAGCTTGACGACTTAAGCATGGCCCCAAAGGGCCCATGTTTTCTTCAGTGTAGTCCCCATATCACCAGCAGTAGTATCCATCACACCATCCTGGTCCTGAAGTAGAAGTGACTCTTTCTCCATGAGGCAATGAGTTTGGGTATCATGGTATGTATCACTCTAATTTTTGAAGCACTTGAACATGTTGTATTTGAATCCTTCTTCATTTCATGACGTTTTCTTGGAAATTATGCTCTTTGATTTGTTCAAACCTGGAAGGGTGAAACAATGCCCTAGTAAGTTCATTTCCCTTTAGGATGGGTTGTTACTATGTGGATCTTTGAAGAGTCATCGTTCATTCCCTCCATACTTACCACTTTTCATCTTTATTCCTTCTATATCCCCTTTCCTTTTTGGGCATTGATATTGGCTACACTATGAAGAGTTGTACCTTACCTTGTGGGAAGAAGGGGCTAAAGGAATAGAGGGTAAAATTAGCTGGCAAGAGTTAAAATCCAATTTTGAAACCTTCATGATGATTCTCCTAGGGATCCCCAAGAAAGGAGTGAAAATATTCTCAGTAAGAAAAGGGGACCCACAAGATAACATAAACACTCATCACGAGCCAGCCTATTATGACCATGGGCATGTAACGGTATGACATTACCACCCATCTGGTCACCAAACTGGGGTAGTGGCTCTTGGTGTCACAACCAAGAGAAAGGGGGTCTCATTACGATCCATCCTTCTCATTTCCATGAAAGTTTTGTGGATAATGTTGTCACCTATGGTAATTAATCCAGGATAGTGGCCCTCAACTATTGCTTTGAAGCATAAGAGAAAAATATCAAAATAAATAGAGCTAAGAATAAAATGAAATGAATGGGCTAGGAAACAATTGCATCCATGACAAGGTGCAAATCACCCTCCACAAAGGCACCCATAGGTAAGACTCTAGATTTCCCTGTTATCAGATGCACCCCATGCCCAAATATTTACCCTGTGCCACCTCATACACTTACATGACTTGGAATAGATTCCACCTGGGAAACACCCCAAACTTAAAAGAGGTTATCCCAATAGTTCACCCTGAGAACCTCTCCAAAACTAACTTGTCAAATTGTGTAATGTATTTGAGCATTTGTTTGGGATTAAGGGGGGTTTTATGCTCATGTTTGGGTAATTTAATTATTGGATGTGATTTACATAATATGATCCTTGTGACTTATGAATCCCTGGAGGTCGTACTTATTATTTTTGTAGGACCTTTCCCAGTGGACAAGTACACATGAGGGAATGGTTAGCTCAGACCTTCATGGGGGCTCAAAGCCCACATATGGATGTTGAAACCCTATCCAGGGGTAAGAAGAGATTGAAATCTTGCACCAAATGAAGGAAGGACATTACCTTTGGAGGCACTATGGAATACCTATACCTAAGGTCTCACGCTCCTCCCACCTGAACGTTGGCCTTGAGAGGGTTTGGACGTCACCTCTACATCTCTAGACATCACTTGTCAGCTAGGATTCTCACCTTGGAGTCATTCATGATTCTATTGGCATGTGTGGGAAAATTTAAGACCTTTGGAGGCCCAACGTTTCATCTATTTTGCCAAACATCCCACACTTGAGGCCCAATGTCACCGTAGGAGGGAATGACATCACCTTTGGAGGCCTATTTAGATGCAAATAGAATTTATTTTTGTAAAAATGTAATTTTGTAGTAAATTGTCGAGGTCGGCCCTGATGTTTTGACGTAAAATAATTAAAGGTCAAATTTTGGTATAAATAAACATAAAGTGACTTTCATTTTCATCATAACTCTCACTTGGGAGAGTGTAGGTCTGAAATTTTCTCCCTAGTAAGTTTTATTGGCTAGAATAAGGAGGGAAATACTATTTTAAGGCTTGTTTTTATCACTTGGACAAATTTTATGAAGTTTTGTGGCAATCTTGCATGGTTTTACATGATTATTCTAGGTGCAAGTAAGTAGATTTTTACTTTGTAATTGTAAATGGTTATGGTAATGGTTTTCTTGATCATAAAAGATTATGAAATTGCATGTTTTAATTAATGATTGAAGTAAGAAACTTAAAGTGCTAACTTTCTTTCTTTTCATTTGCCTAGCTTTATTGAATTGATCTAGTAACTAGTTTAAACCCTAGGGTGCTAAACTGCTATCTCTCTAGAGGTTTATACTTAGTTATTGTGTTAATTACTTTTCATCCATAAAAATCCAAGAAGAAGAAGGTCCTAGGTCCTAGAAGTGCCTACACCCTAGCTTCCTCACTTCTTAAGGTCATACCTAGGAAGACTTAAGTTGCTACTTCTCCTAGGTATTTCTCCCTCTTGGATTATGTGTAAAATCACTTGTTAGTAGCCTTGAAGGAAGTTGTATACTTGAATCCAATACCCTTAGAAAGGAACTAATCAAACCTCACTCTTTGACAAGTATCTTCAAACTCAAACTCCAAACTGTTTCCTACTTGACTACCCTACTAACTTTAACTAGTTAACTAACCTAGCTTAGAGATACTAACAACCACTTAATTACTGTTGATAATTCATTGTTACAACCATTTTTTGCAATCTATTTGAGCCTACCAACCACCTTAGAATAGCCTTGAATTTGTACAAGGAAATTTATTATCACAATATGCTCAAGTCTTTTTTCAATTGCCTTAGCATAGTACATTTTTGAAGCTTGTTTAATGTTATCATTACTTATATTTTATATTGGTACATTTAACTTAGACAGTTTGTTTAAATCCAATTGTTGGATGATATATTTAGAGAACTCAAATAAAGACAAAGTATTATCATTGATGCTTTAAATGCTTGTTCACATTGTCCTCAAAAGTGTGATTGTGTTTATACAAATTTGCAGTTGTTATCATTTACTTATCGCTATCATCTACTTGTCATTTGTTGCATAGATAGACAACTAGCATATATTCACAAGTTTACTGTCTTGTTGAAGCATCATTATCATTTTCTATTTCCATTAACACTTGTTGTTGAAATATTAAGTGGCATGTACACTTTAGATTTGTTTTCCTTCATCTTTCACGACATAAACTTGACTTGAGTGACCTAGAGAGAGGGGTAGTTTACTTATCATTTTTTTCCTTTCATCAACCCACTAGGTCTAGGAATGTCTTCCTTGGAGAAGGTTTTCCTCCTAAATAGAAAAGGGTACTCTGTTGGGGTGACAGTGACAGTATTACCCTCGTATTACGAAAATCTCGTCCTACTTGCATTTAGTCTTTGGAAAAGTACAGATTGTGCCATAAAATTCTTTCCATTGTTGTTGGGGAACACTGAGTCAATATTCCTCCACAACAATTTTTCGATAAGACTTTCCCTCAAATCCTTCATCTTACGAAGCTTACCTGGTGAGTCCACTGAGGGTGATTTCCTCAATCCCTTTCATAATACTTAAGAGGATATTGGGAGAATCCACTGACCTTTTCCAAGGCACCACCTTACTCTCAACTTTGCGATATTTCCAAGATATGTGATCATGGCACCCTGGGAACAAGTGTATTCAACTATTGATTTCAAAATTTTTCAAGTATACCCACATTATTTTGATATAAAATGGTTAAAAAAACCCTCCAAGATTCGAAAGCCTCCCAATTACTCACATTGTAGAATTCTTGAAGTATATAAGTGATATAATTTGAAGGGGAGGACATTCTCATAAAATTGTTCATACTTTCCCTACCGTCCTTTTTGCAAGATTGGATTAAGGGTTGTTGCGAAGATAAGGGTATATCATCTTTCATAGACCTCATAAATAGGTTTATTGAGTTTGTGAAACCACAATGCCAGATATATGAAAATTCCCTTCAAAATATTGCAATAGCCTTAGAGGATGAGGGATTCACCACTGAGATTGTGGAAGATCTCAGAGATGTGTACCATACTCAATACCAAGAACCCTCTAATGTAGAGGGACATATTTATGAAGAAGGTTGTCAACGCCTTGAAGAGGAGCAATATTTTTCCCATGATTCAATAGAATGCAGTAAAGACTTGACTAAACAAGTGGGTTATGAGGATCAAGCAGTAGTATTCGCTCCTGCGTCCGATGAAGCTCTCCAATATCCTATCTCTCCTACACAAGATGAAGAGAATGAGTTGAATTTTTTTCCTTTCCAGGTTTTCAATGACACTTTGTTCTATGATTAAGAAGGTGAAGAAGTAAAGGAAGCCTTGGAAGAGCTAGGTCCTTCATTTTTTGATGAAGGAGAAAAGATGACTAAAGAGATGAATCTTGGGGATGACTTACTAAATGCTCTTCCATTTGATGAAGTCATCCAATCCTTTGATGCTCTTGCACAACAAGAAGTGAACAAGGTAAGCTACTTCGCTTTCCAAGATTTTGATGATGCTTTATTTTATGATTTGGAAAGAGAAGAAGTATTAGAGGATCCCTTGGATGCATTAAATCCTTCATGTTATGATAAAGGTAGTGACATGGTTGATAATATTGATGATTCCATACATGTTGGAAGAGGTAATTGGTATGTGATTGGTTCTCATGAGGATCCCATTTATGATAGGTAAGGGTATCTTCGAATGTTTCCTTTAAAACAACCATATGATGTTTCTAATAATTTTGGCGTTTGGCAACAAGATGATGATAAAATTATAGAAGTTTTCCAATAACCCAAGGATGACTCAGTGAAATGTTCTATTGATGCTTTTCGGTCATACCTTGAGGATTTTGATGAGTATTCCTTTGATCACTTGGATTTATTCTATGAATAAGTTTATCAACCACCATTGTGCTCAAATTTTTATAAAGGTGAGGATGTTGTTTGCCTGAAGTAGGATACTTGTGACAAGGTTGTCCAACTTCCTCTAATTTCTTTACCTCGTTATGTCACTAAGGATGCAGTTGGGGAACATGTCTCTTGTTTCAAGTTTTCTTTAGGGAAAAACTTTTTGTTAGAATTATTTCCCCTAAGAAGTTGTCAGTTTCCCTCTAAATTCTTGTTAATCCCTTCTCATATTCCAGGGAGTGATGACGTCCAAGGTAGTCAACCCTTAGACTCTTTCAAGCATCCTTTTGAATCCTTGACCTCTCACGATTTTTTTCTGAGATGGATTGATCACTTTTCTGGAAGGGTGACTTGGCATGATTTTGTCCCTCCATCCCGCCTCCATGAGCTAGAATTTATGACTTCCTATGATATAATGCATGTTGTAAATCATGTTTATTTTTTGCTTGACTTGTCATTGTTTTGGTTTATGGTGAAACTGAGAGTTAGTTATTATGAGGTATTTCTAGGATGGTTTCACTAGTTATTTGACTACACCTAGCATTCAACCAATAGGTAAGTAGAGGTAGGTAGGAATTTGCATCCATTGTATATACCATTGCATATCATGTTATCATAGTTGTAGTTGCATTTTTCATATTGTCTTGTTTCATTATGTGTATATGTATTCTCATAATCATATGTTAGACTAGAGATGCTTTTATTTGTTTATTTATCATATGGACGAGGGGTGATATCATCACCCTAGGGATTACTAATATCTTTTTTTCAGATTTAGCAGGCATAGGTCATACCAGAGATGTTGAGGTTATCATGCGCTCTACGGTGAGCACATATCCCGAGTTGGATCCATGTGTTCTCTGCTAGCCTAGGGATAACTACGAAGATCACATCTCGAGGCCCATAGGTCCTAGACATGGAGTACCAAGATCTAGTCAACTTAAGCATGGCCCTATAGGGCCCCTATTTTCTTCAGTGCGGTCCACATATCACCAGCAACAGTATCCATCATCGTTCACTCCCTCCATACTTACAACTTTCCATATTTATTCCTTCAATCTCCCCTTTCCTTTTTGGGCATTGGGATAGGCTACACTATGAAGGGTTGTACCTTACCTCATGGGATGAAGTGGATAAATTCCCAAAGGGAAAAAGTAGTTGGAAAGAGTTAAAATCCAATTTTAAAACCTTAGATATGCTTCGCCCAGGGATCCCCGTGAAAGAAGTGAAAATATTCTCAATAAGAAAAGTAGACCCACAAGATAACACAAACACTCAAGGTACTAGTTGATGGATAGGAGGTCTCATCACAAGCTGACCTATTATGACCATGGGCATGTAGTGGTATGACATTACCACCCATATGGTCACCAAACCGAGGTAGTGGATCTTGGTGGCATATCCAAGAGAAAGGGGGTCTCATTACAATCCAGTCTTCTCATTTCTATGAAATGTTTATGGATAACACTGTCACCTTTGATCATCAAGACAGGAAAGTCGCCCTTAACTATTCCCTTGAAGCACAAGAGAGAAAGATCAAAATAAATAAAGCTAAGAATAAAAGGAAATGAATGGGCTAGGAAACAATTTCATCCATGACAAGGTGTGGCTCACCCTCCACAAAGGCACCCACAGGTAAGAATCTACATTTCCTTGTTATCACATGAACCCCATGCCGCCTCATACACTTACATGAATTGGACTATATTCCACCTGGGAAACACCGCAAACTTAAAAGAGATTATCCCAATAGGTCACCCTGAGACCCTCTCCAAAACTAACTTGTCAAATTTCATAATGTATTTGATAATTTGTTTGGGGTCAAGGGGGTTTTGATGCACATGTTTGGATGATTTAATTATTGGATATGATTTACATCCTATGATCCTTGTGACTTATGAACCCCTGAAGGGTGTACTTGTTGTTTCTCCAGGACCTTTCCCGGTGGATAGGTACACATGAGGGAATAATTATCTCATACCTTCATTGGGGCTCAAAGCCCACATATGCATGTTGAAACCCTAGCCAGGGGTAAGAAGAGATTGAATCTTGCACCAGATGAAGGAAAGATGTTTCCTTTGGAGGCACTGTGGAAGACCCGGAACTAAAGTCTCATACTCCTCCCACCTAAAATTTGGCCTTGATATGCCTTGAACGTCACCTCTACAACCCTAAACAACACTTTTCATATGGGGTTGTCACCTTGGAGGCATTCATGAGGTTATTGGGATGTGTGGGAAAATTTAAGGCCTTTGGAGGCCCAACGTTTCATCTCATTTTCCCAGCATCCCACACTTGAGGCCCAATGTCACCCTAGGACGGAATTACGTCACCTTTGGAGGCCTATTTAGATTAAAATTGAATTTATTTTGATAAAAATGTAATTTTGTAGTAAATTGGCCAGGTTGGTCGTGATATTTTGACCTAAAATCATTAAAGGTCAAATTTTGGTATAAATAAACATAAACTGACATTCATTTTCATCATAACTCTCACTTGGGAGAGTGGAGGTATGAAATTTTCTCCGTACTAAGGGTTATTGGCTGAAATAAGGAGGGAACTACTCTTTTAAGGCTTGTTTTTATCACTTGCACAAATTTTATGAATTTTTGTGGCAATCTTGCATGGTTTTACATGATTATTCTTGGTGTAAGTAAGTAGATTTTTACTTTTTCATTCTAAATGGTTATGGTAATGGTTTTCTTGCTCATAAAATATTATGAAATTGCATGTTTTAATTAATGCTTGAAGTAAGAAACTTAAAGTTCTAACTTTCTTTCTTTTCATTTGCCTAGATTTATTGAATTGATCTAGTAACTACTTTAAACCCTAGGGCCCTAAAGTGCTAGCTCTCTAGAGTTTTATACTTAGTTATTGTGCAAAGTACTTTTCATCCGTAAAAATCCAAGAAGAAGGAGGTTCTAGGGCCTAGAAGTGCCTACACCCTAGCTTCCTCACTTCTTAAGGTCAAACCTAGGAGGACTTAAGTTGCTACTCCTCCTAGGTCTTTCTCCCTCTTGTATTATGTGTAAAATCACTCGTTACCATCCTTGAAGGAAACCTCCTACTTGAATTCAATACCCTTAGAAATGCACTAGTCAAACCTCACTCTTTGACAAGTATCTTCAAACTCAAACTCCAAACCGTTTCCTACTTGATTACCCTACTAACTTTAACTAGTTAACTAACCTAGCATAGAGATACTAACAACCTCTTAATTATTGTTGATAATTCATTGGTACATCCATTGTTTGTAGTCTATATGATCCTTCCAACCACATTAGAATAACCCATAATTTGTACAAGGAAAATTACTATCAATATATGATAAGTGTTTGTTTAATAGCCTTAGTAGAGTACATTTTTTAAGCTTGTGTATTGTTGTCACAACTTATATTTTACCATTGTTACATTTAACTTAGACGTCCTGTTTAAATCCAATTGTTGATTGATATATTTAGAAAACTGACATAAAGGAAAAGTATTATCATTGATACTTTAAATTCTTGTTCACATTGTCCACACAAGTGCGTTCTTGTTGATACAAATTTGCAGTTGTTATCATTTACTTATCACTATCATCTACTTTTCATTTGTTGCATACATAGAAAACCAACATATATTCACAAGTTTACTGTCTTTTTGAAGCATCATTATCATTCGTTATTTCCTTTAACACTTGTTGATGTATTGGTAAGTGGCAAGTACACTTTACATTTCTTTTCCTTCATCCTTCAAGACTTAAACTTGACTTGAGTGACCTAGAGAGAGGGGTACTTTACTTATCATTCTTTCCCTTCATCAACCCACTAGGTCTAGGGATGTCTCCCTTGGAGAAATTGTTTCCTCCTAAATATAAAAGGGTATCATGTTGGTGTGACAATGACAAGATTACCCTCATATTATGCCAATATTGGCCTAATTTCCTTTAGGCTTCGGGAAAGTACATATTTTGTGATAACAGGGCCCACAAATATTTTGGTGTTTCATCTCTCGACGTTAGGGTTTTGGATGTTCAGAGTTTTCTCATTTATAATTTATGTTAAAAATGTCTTTGGGTCATCATTGTAATCATATTTTTTCCAAGGTGAGTAGCCATCACATCTCTTCTCAGAGATAAGCTACCACTATTCGAGCAAGTTCAATTCACTTTGCATTTTGCAGTTCCTGTACATTTCATTCATTAATAGAAATTGTGTATTATTGTATCTCTATGCTTCTTCCAATATCGCTAGTGTTTCCTTGTTATTTTTATGCCTTCATTTCATTCTCATCATAATCTGGATCAATGGTATTAGAGTATTCTGCTCCTTTTCGTTTCTTAGTGCATGTCTTTGACAATGTCAGGGTATAGATATTTGTGTCTCAAGCTAGTTTATCTTGAGGTAAATCGCTCTCGCTAGCCCAAGTAACCTCCCATGGAAAAATAAAAAAGAGACAAGAGAGAAAAATATCATATCAATTTGTTGCTCATTGAAGCCCTTGCGCAAAAGAGGAACGAGATGATGGATATTTTTTCCCAAATCCTTTCATGGTTTTCTACAATAACAAATGCATATTCCTAAAGGGGTCAGTTTTGAGGCGCCTCCCCCTTCAAGTTACAAGTTAATTTTAATATTCATGTGTTTGAAGGCCAGATAGATGTGGATCCTTTGGAAAAGTGGTTAAATATACTAGAATGTTATTTATTCATCCACAATTTTTCCAATAGATAAAATATCACCTTTGCACTCCTTATGGTCGTCCCCCATGTCAAGTATGGGTGGGAGACTTACTATGAGAAAAACTCCACATAGGAGTCTAGAATATTTGGGACTAATCCCACTTGGGACTCTTTTATGGATGTCATCAAGGACTAATATTACCCTATTGGAAACTACGACAACCGATAGACGAGATAGACCACATTGCGTCAAGAGAGGGACCAAACAGTGTCGGAGTTCACAAATACCTTCCATACCTTGTGCACCAAGTTGGGTATCAGAGACTCTGAGTGACATATGGTTCTAAAATACCGTGGGGTTATACATAGGTACATCCAAACATAAATGGATTTTATGTGCATCTCGTCACTAGGAGCCGCTTATCGATATGCTATCAAAATCAAGTAGAAATTTAAGCAACAGAATAAGAAGGAGTTCGGGTCTGCAAATATGCAACAACCAAAGTATGGTAAAGGCTTCCCTAACTCATAGAACATCCAACTCAATACAACCAATCCAAACCGAAAGAAAATAAGGGTAACGAGAAGACTAAGAAGGACACTGGAAAGTGGTGTGACTTCCACAAAATCCCCTGGCACAACACCGATCAATGTCTCTTGAAACATTCATTGGTGTTCGAGCTCAAAAAAAATGAGTTGACCCCCGAATCAAACTCTAATTCATAAAAAAATAAAAGGAAACATATCATTAATGTAGAGTCCACTTCTATCATTGAGACCATAACAATACAAACAGAAAAACCAGAACATCCTGAGGAGGCGGAGCGCCTCTTCCATTCACAGATGTGGGTGAAGAGGACTCCACTGCATTTTATTGTTCATAGAGGAAGCCAAAATAAATTAGTCTTAGTGGAGGTCATCAAGGAGTTGGATTTTCCAACAACACCACAATCGCATCCATACAACATCGGGTGGCTTCACCATGGACGAGACCTTTACATCATTCAACAATGTTGCATGTCCTATGGCATCAATCCCTTCAAGGATGAGGTAATGTGTGATGTTTCCCCACTGGAAGTATGTGATGTTCTTTTATGTTGGCCATATATGTGGAAGTGTCATGTTATTTATCAGTATCGACCCTGTAATATTTGTATTACTTTGGGTGGTTAACTCTATAGGTATCAAAGATAGTTTTTACTAATGTATCGACAAAACAATGCCACAAAGTAATCTCTCATACCACAAAGTTTAGCTTCTTCATGATCTGGTTAGAAGGTGAACAGAAGGACACTACGACCACTATATCCTCAGCCCAAGACCTTTCTGTCCAGTAGAAGCAAGTGGACAAAATTGTACAAGAGCACAAATATATTATTTATTCACCTATGGGGGTGCCTCCACACTTCCCAATCAAGCAAATCTATAACAAATCCCTTCATAGCTCTATTGTCCATATACTTTTTCAAGTTTTCTTCGGGTTCTAAATCATTAGCCCCCATTGATATATCTCTTCATGTTGCATCTTCACCGACGGAGTCCTCCCACACTCATACTAAGGCATATCATGCATCTAGATTGGTTGAATGGATCCAACCCCTCCAACAACAAGTTCATGACATCCTTCAACAAGCTAATGCTAAGTACAAATAGGATAGCTTCTTCAGCAAGGAAAGCAACTCACCAAGGTTTAAATTCAACAAAAGATTCCCCATCTCCCATGGGAACTTGATGCAATGGGGACCATCTCTTACTAAGGGGGAAGGAATGATCTGGGTAGATATTGGTTTCCACCCACCTATTCCACTGGCTCAAAACACAATTTTCTACCTTGGTAGTTTTTCTATGGTTTTTTGGATCCTAAACTTCTGGGGCCATTTAGAGGCCGTAGACGACATTTTTTTGGTGTTGCAGTGCCTAGCATGTATGCAAAGGAAGATGCTAGACTGAATGTAATTTTTACTTGTCAGCTAGACATTTCCGATGATATATTGAGCACCCCAAACAAAGATTGTATGAAAAAGTTACGCAATCAAGAAGTTGACATATCAACTACCCCCATCAGGGCCCACAAGTATTTTGGCATTTCATCTCCCAGGGTTATGTTTTTCTATGTTTAGGGTTTTCTCATTTATGCTTTATGTTAAAAAGGTCGTTGGAGCCTCATTGTAATCATCTTCTTGCGAATGTGCATAGACATCACATCTCTTCTAAAAAATAAGCTACCACCATTCTAGTGAGTTGAGTTTGCTCGACATTTTACAGTTTCTATACATTTCGTTCATTGATAAAAATTGTGTATTACTATAACTTTGTGATTCTTCCAATATCTCTATGTGTTTCCTTGTCATATCTTTGCATTCATTTTTTTTCTTAGCATAATCCGAATCAATTCTATAAGAAGATGTTGATTAAGGTTTGTAAAAATTTAGATCAACTAGCTTATCCACCAATATTGAAATGATTTGAGTCTGTTATTGCATGAATTTTGTATGGTATTGGAAGGTTTGTTGTTGTTTCTACAACATCTAAGTCTGTAGATCAACAAGTGAAATCCCTTTGTTGTGAGCTAGTTTATGAGGTGTCATGTGGAGCAAAAAAACTAAAGAACTTCTTTAAGAGAGTTGGTCTCTTATAGGATCTTTGTCATTGATGTGGGATATATAAGGTGATGTATCCTCTACTTTCCTTGGTGACAGAGGATGGGAACAAAATCTCCAATACCAATTTATACAGAATCTCTAATACCAATTTATACAGAATAGAACTCAAAACATAAAACTGATAAAAAAATAAAAAAATATCAATGGTGTTGAAATATTTGTTATTGTTGCTACAAGATCAACAAGTGAAATACCTTCATTGTGAACTAATTTTTATAAAGTTTCATGTGGAAAAATAATTGAGTTGGTCTCTTGATTTTGATTATTGATGTAGGATATAGAGAGTGATGTATCATTTTCTTCCCTTGACTATAGAATATAGAAACTCAAACTCTAATACCGAAAAGATCTAATACCAATTTATACCAAGTGAAACTAATACCAATTTATACCAAGTGAAACTAAAACAAAAATGATTTTTTTCATTTACTAAAAACACCCTTTATACATACCAAATTGCCTCATTTATATAGATACATTCTATAGAAAAAGCAAACAATTCATTTTGATAATTTCTATAATCGACGATCCCGTAGCTAGCGTTTACAAAACCTTCCCCCGGGAAATATGGAGAGCACGGGTAAGTCTTGATTGCCATCAAATCCATAATAGTGAACTTCATTGCGTGCCAGATGTTCCACCTGCGACTGTGCCAATTTCATGTTCTTCGGACCTAATGGATTGAAGATATGCTGACGCATATAATCCGCGTAACTGGTTCCACTAACTTTCTCGATAGCTCTTCCAAGGACCATGTATCCAAAACTCGTTTATTCCATGGTTGATCCCGGATCGAAATCCAGAGCTACGCTTTTCATGTAACGAATGCAATCATAGACTGTCGGTCGGAGGAGCAGGGAGCCCCGCAGACTGTGATGCGTACAGCGCCGTAGGGAGTATTTCAACCTTCACATATGATGACGTTTCGTTCCAACCTCCCGTATGCTGTAACAGTTGTTGTACCGTAATATTGAATAACCGTTAGTCCACAGTGGCGCCTCTTGGAGGATCCAGATTCTCCAGAACCATTGATTACATTTCAATTACAAATATATCTCTCTACTTTCAGAAATTTATAGGTAGGTATTGATATATAAAGGGACTTACAGATCATTTTGGCTAACCTGAATAAGCTTGAGAATGGAAACTCTTGTGATGAATTTGGAGATGCTATTAAATCTCATAACGTGGTTTGTAGAGACTAGCTCGCCCGTCTCGCGATTAGCCACCCCAAAAGATTTAAAAAAATTGACTTCTCCTCCTTTCGCCACGGCCAACTGAGCCCCTGGAATCTTACCGTAAGCCATTAGCATCTTCATCACTTCACCAAATTTTTGTATTTCACAGGACTTATGGCACAAATTTTCTTCGACTGTTTCTCCATCAGTCACATTCAATACGAGAATCACAGTGAGGGAGATCACGAGATTGAAGAGATTGAAGGATGAGTAAGCTGCAGCCATCTTCCCAATTAAATGTGTCTTCCTCTTCTCGACATGCATGGTATATATATATATGTACAGATTTATTCTACACGGAGAACGTTTTTAATTCCATGAGTTTGGACTGGTATGTTAAGCTCAGCTTGGCGTGTGGAAAAATAAAAGTTTCGACGAGTCCACTACATCAAAGTTTCAAGTATACGAATAAGGTTGACTTCTTATTATTAAAAATAAAAGGAAAAGAAAAATATAATATATACTCGACAATCCACCTTGGGAGCCTTTCCATCAATAGGATTTGTAAACCTAAGCTTGGCGTGTGGAAAAAGAAAAGTCATGACAAGTCAACCAGTATACCAACAAGTGTTGCATGGCAGCTTAGTCCCTGATATGTTGGAATGGGAATAAATGCACTTCCATGTTGTGTTGGAATGGGAATAAATGCACTGCTACGGCAGAATCTAGCACAGACACGTGGGAAGCGGCTTGAAGTACATGTGGTATCCATGTAGAGGATGACTTGTGGTAGCGTGTCACAGGCTAGTCACAAGACATTTGGCTTGTAGATGACTCCCAAGGTTGATATGCGAACAAGGCCGTTTTTTCCTGGGGTGTGTATAGTTCAAACACAGGACTTAGAAAATTTTTGTATCAATGAATTGCAATAAAGGTTCCTGGAAAAGAGGACCAGAAAGCATACACATTAAACATTCAAATATAATAAACACAATTTCCGGACATCCATCATAGTTGACTGAAAAAAAAAAATTAGCATTTCCAAACTAGTTTTCTTTGAAATTTATCAAAAATTAATAATGTCTTGCAATAAAGGTTCCTGGAAAAAAGGACTAGGAATCACACACATTAAACATTCAAATATAATAAACACAATTTCATGACATCCACTATAGTTGAAGGAAAAAAAAAATTGCATTCCCCAATTAGTTTTCTTTGAAATTTATCAAAAAATAATAATGTTTGTTATATATTTCTGGAATATGTTCCATATTTCTGGAAATTTAAATGCGATTGTCATATAAACTAGGATTGGGGCTCCCATAGACCATAAAATAAGTAAGTACAAGAAATAGGATTGTAGAAAGAAGAAGTGCGCAACGGTAGAGAGGAAGACCTAAAAAGAAGAAATTGGAAGTTATGAGTCTTTGGTTAGAGATTTCTATTTAAAGAGGTAGAATAACTGGATTGATAAAGAAAACAAGATATGATTAGTATAGACTTACTATGAAGTCGATGCATTTTTGTTGTTGTTGTCAAAGGCCACTGGAATCGTGCCAACCGTTTGTTTACCTTCGTCGATGAGCTTGTCCATTCTCCATTGGAACCATTATTCAATGTAGCTTCTTATGGGGGCCACGTTGATTTCATCCTGGATTTCTATGTCCAAAAGATCGTTTTCTAATTTCCTTAGATCCGTAGAAATACTATGCAGAGCCTATTCAATTTCTTCATCTTGTGCCAAATAGTCCACTAGCCAGTTCTCGACCTCATATACACCATATTCAAGGATGTCATAAAACTTTTCTAAAGACAACCCCTTTAGAATATCAAGTTGTTCATCGAAGGCTTCTTTGGTCAAGGACAAGTATTTGAGGCTTAAGTTTGGGTATTGAACCTCGTTGGTACTTCCAGCTAAGTCTATTTGGGTCAGGTTTCTAAATAATTCTTCTTTCTCTGATATGGGTTGTTCACATGATTCGATAATGAGCTACAGGTTCTTAACTTTCTTTTGTTAGCATTCTTTTAATTGTTTGATCCACTTTGGGGAGGGGATATCCTCTTCTCTTCTTTTCATATCCGAGTTGTTGATGGCATGGTTGGAAAAATGGGTCACCATCTATTCATAAAAACGTTCTTCATTTTTTAAATTCGTTTGCAAATGACTGTGCAAATCATTTTCCCTCTTTCGAAAGGAACCTATATTTTGGGATGTTTCCCAGGATTCAGTAATTAGTTGCATTATTTTCTTGATGTTCTTCTCTACAATGACTCTACACGATGTGAGGAGGATGGAGGATCCTTTTAACTTGGCTGCAGGGGTAGCAGGCACAATTTTTGCTAAAGGACTAGAAAACTTTGGGGTAGCAATGAAAGTCTCCTCCAAATCCTTAACTCGATCATTTAGTCTGGCATTTTTCATTTCAATTCCTCCAATGGAATCATCAAGAGCATCACTAGCTATGTGGTGAAATCGGGAGATTTGGGACAACCACATTTTCCTAAAGTTAATCTATGTACGAGATTTGTCTTTTTTATTTGTTACATCTCTCTTTTCAATGATTAAATTTTTAGATTAGCTTTCAAAAACAATGCTCTGGAATACGAAGGATTCATCTTCATCAAAAATGTCGGTCTCAGCTATTTCCATTGTGGAACTATGGTGCATCGCGTTTGCAGACGGGTGAACTTTGTGCATGTGCTCAATTTCAATTTCAAGCTGCATGTGCTCACTTTCAATTTTGGGATCTTTTGCCTACCCTACACTGTTTTTTATCTTCTTCGTCAGGGGAAACTTGTGAGAACTATCAATTTTTGCACGAGGATGGTTCTTATCTCCTCCTCCATTTGAATATTTCTAGGTTGCTTTCTTATTGGGGTCGGACATTGAAGCGATGCTCCGTGATGTCATGCTCTTGGGAGAGCTGACCGGGGACTTGACACTCTTCTCATCGGATACTTTTCCCTATTTTCTGTATAATTCAATCGCACTTTGCAATGTCTCTACATCGTAATTGTCAAAAGTAGGAGTGTTGTCATCACTATCTCTCTCTTCAATCAGGTGTCTATGGATAAAAGAGCTACTAAAGCCAACTGATAGTAAATTTTCTCGAAAAATCCCATTAGGATCGAACCCTTTTAGCCTTTCATCATATGTTAGGTTCAAGTTCTTGAAATGGCCTACGAATCCGTCAATCTTGTTGACGTTTCTGCACACGAAGTCTCTGACTTTCTAGGGAAAAAGAAGGAACTATTTTTTTCTCTTGTCATGCAAAAAATGCAACCAGTGGTTGTATTGCCTTGCTATTTCTATAACAAACATATTTTTTGTGATGTGGCATGGAAGCAAAGCAGGATTTTCCTTGGAGCCAAAGACCATTTGTACATTGTAATTTTCCTTTTGTTCAAGTGTACCCTTCCTGTCCAAAAACTTGGTTTCCTGGCTAGACATCCGGGGAGCATCCTTTCCTAACAATAAATCTTTGAAAATTGAGACAAAGTCATTAAAAACCTCATAAAAATAATGGGAGGCCTTGTGCCTCCATAAGGCCTGGTACCATAATGTTACTGGGTTGAATTCATAGTTTATTTTCTTAAACAGAGACAGTTTTGGAAACAAACAACAATGCACTATTGCGAAAATCAACTAGGATGACATATAAAATTTATTTGATTCTTTGAATCGTGATTGCTCGAAACAGATTTCAATGGAAGTTAGTTTCTCTCAATCAAAAATGAATTTTTCCTTGACTGTGAAGTACAAAATATAAATAACTATACAGGAAATGCCTGACATGGATTCTTGTCCCGTTATTCTTGTAAACAACCAAGCAATTTCTCGGAATGGATTTCTAAAGGAACTTACATACAACTTTGTGATATCTTCAGGAACTGTTGTTGGGTCTTAGAGGAACTCGGGTAAGAGTTCCAACCCGTTATCATGTTTTTCTAGGAACTTCTTGCAGTCTTTTCCTCTGAAGGTCAATGGTGGCTCCGACAATATTAACATCTTGTAGAATACTTAAGGTGACAAAGAAACAAGAGAATGGTTGCGTAGTGGAATAATTCTTTGGCTTGAAATATATTTTTCGGTGCACCAAGAGACCACCTCCTTACAGTCAAAAACCTCAAGGACGTAGCCTACATGAGCTATTCCAGAGGTCCAAATCACTTTGTTCTGGGTGGAACAGGATGAATAGTAAGAGTATGCCCTGGACCACTGGGAGTTCTGGTCCTCACGTCCGAAGATATTCACTGTATCTCCATAGAAATGTTGTCTAGTTGCTGCCATAAGTTTACAAGAATATTTGTTTTCTCTAGACGATGATTGAAATGAAGAGTTGGAAGGGATAATACAACCTTGTGCAAATCTTGGTCCAAATGTGTGTGAATGGGAGATATCCTCAAGACTTTCGTTCATTAATGACAATTTCGATGGTTGTTGCATGTTGCGTTGTTAGCATTAAAGACTAGTAATTGCATACATAGAAGTGAAAATGTGGTGGATGCGGCAATGATCAATTAAGGATTGGATATTTCCTGAATGGGCCAACGCGACGACCCGTGTTTGAGATGAGCAATCGTAAGGGATAATATAACTCTACACTGATCTTGGTTTAATGCATATTAATGAAAGATCTCCTCGATCCTTTCGCTCATTAATGACAATGTTGATGGTTCCATCATGGTGAGATGTTAGCATGAAAGGTTACTAATTGCATATTAAGAAAGAAGTATGAAGGTCACAGGGACGAGAAAGAGAAATTAAGGAGTGTCTAAGTATTGAAAGCAGTCGGTCGAGCTTCAAAATAGGGTTCCAAGGTACAACCATTGGAGTTGAGGGCCCGAGGGTCAAATTGTATGTCTCAGAATTTTTTGAGTGCAAAATGCATAACACGGAAGAGGGAATGATGGAACAGTCCAGAGGGAAATTTGTATATCGCGGAAGTCTGGGTAATGTTTGCAAGACATGGAACAATGGAAGTGAAAACGTGAGCCCACCTATCCAAGAACTCGCAATCAAAAAAATGGCTCAAGTATGGAATAGAGAAACGAATCGATGGATTCATTTTCTCTAATATATTGAAACTTGTAATATATATCCCATTGCGTGGCAAGATCTTTTTTGCATGTCTCTGGGCAGAAAAGAGAAAATAAGAGAAGATAAATTAATTTAAATTCAAGGAGTCAAGCTTCATTTAAATTTCACTGTCTCGTCGACACTTTTTCTTTTTAATGATGGTCTGTATTGTTGTTTCATGATGCACTGTTAGCATTAAACCTTGGTCGGGCACAGTAACCAATGACTAAGAATTGGACATTTCATGAACCCGCCAACTCGAGGAACCGCAAAAGAGATTCCATGAAATGGGCAAGTATGGAAAGAATTCGGACGAGCTTCAGAATTAGGGTGACAATGGTTCCCCAGGAGACATGAATTCTCGAGGGTCAAATTTTATGTCTCGGAACTTGAGTGAAAAATGTGTACCACAGAAGAGGGGATGATATGGGAGTCCGATGGTCAATTTGTATATGGCAGAGGTGTGGGAGATATCCTTGAGAATTTTGCTAATTAATGACATGTTTAAGGTTCATGCATGACGAAGCTTGCCAATTGCATATTCACAGAAAAGTAGGAAGGTGGCAGGGACAAGGAACAACAATTAAGGAATGGCTAATTATCAAAAGCGGTTGGTGATGCTTCGAAATAGGGATAGAAGATACAACCAGCAAAGGTGAGGGCTTGAGGGTCAAATTGAATCTCTCGAGGGTGTTGAATGCATAACCTGTAACATGAAAGAGGGCATGATGGTGCATTCCTGCGAACAAATTGTATATCGCAGAACTTTGGGTACTATTTGCTAGTCGCAGAACATTGGAAACATAATCTTGAGCCTGCCAGTCCAGGAACCCAAAATCAAAAAAATGTCTAAGTATGGAATAGGGAAATGGTAGGCTAGACTCGATACACAGTAAATGTACAACGTCATGGAGATACAACCAAATTGGGGCTAAGTATTGAAAGGAATGACGGATGGTCGAGCTCGTGATAGGGAATTCCAGCGGACAAATTGTATATCACAGAACTTTGGGCATTGTTTGCAAGTCGCAGAAGATTCGAAACACAATTTTGAGACCGTCAATCTGGGAACCCGAAATCTAAATTTTTTTCAAGTATGGAATAGGGAAATGTCTTCCCGGACTTGTTTTCGCTAATATATTGAAATTTGTAATAGCTTTCCCATTACCTGGCAAGATCTTCTCTGCATGTGTCTGGACAAGTTCTGTAGGGATGGTTAGTCCTCGAGGCTTTTTCTTATTAATGAAGATATTTACGATTGTTGCATGATGGCGTCTTAGAATTAAACCTTTGGTGTTGCATATTTGTAAAGAAGTACGAGGATGGTCGGAACAGGAAACAGTGACTAGGAATTGGAGATTTTATGAACCCGCCAGCGCGAGGATCCAAAATAGGGTGACAAGGTCTCCCCAGAAGACGTGAGGCCCCAACGGTCAAATTGTAGCGCTCAAAACATTTGAATGCATAATGTGTAACATGGAAGAGGGGATGATGTTAGAGTCCAAAAATCAATTTGTATATGGCAGAGGTTCAGGTGCCAATTGTTTCGTACCAGTGTGTTCAGTTATCACTAGTAAGACCATAATCAATGTATTTTGGGAAGGGCGCGAAATTAGTGGGGATGGAAGGCAGCGATAGATACTTTGAAACATTTGTGAACCCTAGTAGAGTGAATCTTTCGAGTTCGAGGATTCTGTGGTGGAATTGTAGATCACGAAAGTTTTGAGTGCAAGATGTATATCACGGAACAAGAAGAAGCAAAGTTCGAAAGGGCCAACCCAGCAACCACAGCCATAAAATTGGCTAAGTATGGAAAGTAACAGTGGTCGGTCAGATTTGTCATGTGAGGATATATATGTGGATGAAGATATGTCAGCCCACCAACCCTGTAACCCGCGATCATAGAAAGGAGACTAAGTATATAACCAGAAAGCAATAATAAACAGGAAGAATAAAAGGGAAAAAGGGCTAAGTATCTCATAGAACAACATCTATTGTTCATCTATTAATGTCAATATTTTCAAACCCCTGGTCAGTCCTCACTAGTAAAAGCATAAGTTTCAGATCATGGAAGTTATTTGGGTGCAAGATATATATGACGGAACATGGGACATATGTGTTGGATACCACAAACCTAGGACCCGGTGGTTAGATAATTGGCTAAGTATTGAAAGGGATTGTGGCCAGTCGGGCTCATGGTGTGAGGATATAGATAAACATATGCATCTTCCAATCCACGAATCCAGGAGGTCGTGATCATAGAGATGCGACTAAATATAGAACCACAAAGGGATAATAGAGGGGAACAAAACAGGGAAAATTTAAAGAGAAAGTGTTTATATTTATTCCAATAGTATTCATATTAATATATATTAATAGATTATTTCTTATCCAAATGCAAATCATCTTCCAATTTGCAGAATGTTGTTCGGTTCATA
>JASDQU010438041.1:46510-59714 GCA_032191745.1 Picea mariana | reverse complement strand
CATTTGATGTGGTTTTTGTTTGGACAATGTTGTCATCTGAACGAATTCTAGTTACTATAGTTGAGCGGGTAGGTGGGGGAGGACTCTTACGACCTCCTCGTGCCATTAATAGTTTTCAGGCCCTCCTTCTAGTGCCATTTGTTGATGGACGAAATTGGCCACTCATCAACTGGAGGAGTGAATCTGGTCCTTGGTTGTCTAATTAACCCAAGCCGTTTGGATTAATCCACTCCAACGAGTTTAGCAGCTTCATTGGCCGATAAAAGTCCTAAAGAAAGCGAAAAAACAAAACTAAAGGAAATGCAATAACTTAATAAATAGAAATCGTTGAAAACTATATATACATCTAATATATATTTACAGTTTAGCCAACTAATACTTATAAAATAACTCTACTTATCATGTGTACAATACATACAAATAATTCTAATTCTAAGATATATATATAATATGTACAAAATACGAATTTTAATCTAAATCCGTGAAAATCGAATGTAAATTGATTTTTTTAAACAACAGTAAAACTATTATCTGATCTCTATGATTTGTTTTCTTATAATGTTTATATAAAAGAAATCAAATATCAAACTATATAATTAAACATAAGAAATAACAGATGATAAAAAATGTTTTAACTACAGGGGGCTTCTATATTTATTATGCTAACGAAATTAGATAACAGGCTGACCTGTTGTCGCATCCAATATTTGTTAAGTGTGTAGCATCCAATCTCTTTGTCTCATGAGGTAAACCTACAATAGATCCTACAATCGCTTCTCATAAATGTGAAGCAGTAATGATGGAATTCGAATGATAGAACATATAAGAGATACGATCACAACAATCTCATAATTTCACAAGCAACCACATTAAGATAAATCCTGCTGTGAGAACTTGTGAATAAATGTTCAATAAAAGATAAAGATAAATGTCTTAATTCAAGTTTGAACAAAATGATTACTGTGTGTTAAATCTGGAACATAAAACATGGATAATATATAAATTTTTATCATACCAACTTGTAGTAAAACATGACAGTGAAAGCAATCATAATCTAATTACAAATTGAAATTATCACGACTTGAATAAAACCACAATACGGAAAAGATAAAGCTCTGACAAGTATTATATTTCACTCAAGTCTGTAAATGAGAAATCGATAGTCTTTCCCCAGGCAGAGATCGTCTCATGTTTACAAAATAACATGTTTCTATAGGTTCTAGGAACAAAATGTTCCTGTTGATAAAATCTGTTCCAAAAATATGGGGGATGCAACCTCCCTGATTTTACTTGATATCAAAATACCAACAGCCTAATCTATTTACTAAAAACACAAAGTTGATATGACTAAAAGATCTCAACAGTGCCTCATATCTCCTTGGAAATCATGGGTTCCTGAAAACAAATGAAAATGGGGAAATTTTAGATATATTTTCAATTGTCAAATGAAGCAATTCGAATTTTTCTAACTGGCTACAGAATCTTACGATTTTGTAGCTAGTTATAATTACAACTACAATCATATTTTATTCAACAAACAAAACAAACTAATCTTTATAAGAAAGGTAATTTATTCAATCAAATCATATATCCTAAATTGAGAGTAACAAAATCATGCTAAAATCCAAAAAGATCATACCTCAAATCATGGGATTAAAACATATCAAGCAATCTTGGAGTTTACGATTGCTGTTGTTGCCTCCACATTCTTGAAAATGACAGATCCTGTAGTTTTTAGGCATTTCTCCTTTGCTTGGGTTATGGATTGGAGTCTACTGTTCTCGTTTGTTAAGAAATCCACTTGGTCCTTTAAAGATTTAAGCCGGGACTGTAGCAAAGGTACATCTGTATAATACCTGTCGATCCAGGATCGACATTCATCACACTGTGGCTGTAGAGACTATGCATTAGCATTGACAGCATTAAGGATTGGAGAATCATCCATGTGAAAGGTAGGTTTATCACAGACTCGAATGCCAGGAAATTTAGGATTATCCTTTAGACATGGAGGCAGGTTGCTAACATAATTGTAGGGTCTGTTAGGGAAAAGTCCATATGACATTGGATCTTCTTTAGCCAAAAACCTCTCAATTTCCAAATCTGAGTCTTCACTTAATTCAATTGTGTTGTTTGTGTCTGCACAGGGTTTGGATTTGTTTCGAGCACATCATGAAATCAAATGACCAACCCTTTTATTCTTGTAATTAACATCGATGCTGCCCTTTAGCTTCTTCCCTGTGGGTTTTTTAACAGTTTTAGTGCAACTCCTAGGGTGCGAACCTGGTTGATTGTCAGGTTGAGTAACATCAGGGTAGGTCAAGGGTTCAATATTAGGGGCAATATCATAGGGTAGGAGTGGTGGAGAAGAGGTTGTAGTGTTAACAAGGGTTTCAACAATAATCGATTTATCAACCTATCCCAATTCACTATTGCCAAAGCCATTTCGTAAAACAAATGCATCCCAAAAATCATTTCGTAATTGCAACTGATGCACAAGGATAATTTTAATTAAACCATGATGGAATAAACTAGAATCGGACTTCTACCTCCTAAATCGTTTTCCCATCTTGTACAGACTTCTAAGTAGGAAGTAGGGCATATTCAATGGGAAGCCAATGAAACTCATAATCAATCACAGGTGATACAGGAAAACTAACCCAAATCTTCCTTCACACGTAATGAATTGTTTCACAATAGCAAGAAGATCATGCCACCTAGGTTTTAAAGATGAGACTAGCATACCTCGGTTGCAACTAGTAATTTTCCGTGAGGTGAACATCAAAGTCTAGGGGACCTCTTCAACTTTTGCATTCTTGAACCATTTTTTCTCGACAGTTGGTAAACTCGTAGCTTGGCTTAAAAATTATTTAGTTACCTCTAGTTGCACGTCACCTATCTTTGCTCTGCATCCGTCGAAGGTCAATGCAAACTCTTGGGCAACTCTCAGATTGAAACCCTTAAATTTTTCAATGAATAAACGCCAACCGTTCCTTTCTAAATTGTCCTTGGCGTTATCATACGATAACAAGGTTTGGATGCCATTGGGCTCGATCCTTACCACTAGAGCCATGGAGATCAGAAGGGAATCAACACAGAACTTAGAGGTAGGGTTTGATAAAAAACCACAGAGCCATAGCCCCGAGTTTCCACAAAACATTGCTATGACAGTTCAAACGATAGGCAGAGGTGTTAATCACCATGCATGGGAATGAAATCATGGGAATGAAATCATGGGAATGAAATCATGAAGCACATTCATAGCTTGATTACAAAGGTAAGTGTATCAAATAAAAGTTGAATAATTAAAAGTTTTATGAATCAAAACTCCATTAATATCAATCAAATATTAATGAATGGAGGTCTTTCACTTATGTAACCAAGGCACGTGTAGAACCAAGGAGTTATAAACAAGGATAACAATCATGTTCATAGAAAAAATATGACAATTCGATAATAGACCATATGAACAGTTTTCCTTTAATAAAAAATCGAAACAAAGTGTCGATTCTAGCTGCGAGTTTTCATGCTTACAATCATGAAAACAAAAATCGAAAGGAAGATATGTAAAAAGTGACAAGTGACAAGTGTCGTTTAGTGACAATGGTCATGGCGAGTAATGAAGATTTAGAGACCCTGTGTAGGCAGCTTATAAACAATAGAAATTATATTATTGTTGCCAACACATCCCCACCTAAAATGGGCTATGGTTGATGGATCTATGGAGAGGCATGTTGTAGCTATGTTGAACATAGGGAGACTCTCATACTATGTATGTGGATTCTTGGAGTTGTACATTTCCAGGATGTGCACAATCATCAGATTGACGACCTCTGTTTGGATGTCTAGTCGAGGGTGGAAAGCAGTGGATTTAGTGAGCTTGGTGTCCAACGATGACCAGAGACTCGAACAAACTATGTTGAGGAACATGTTGTCCTGGTTGGAGATGATGGTATGTGGTATCCCAAAATTTACTCATACTCATTTAAATAAGAGATTGGAAGTATATTTCATTGTGATATTCTTCTTGTAGGCTGTGAGGATTGCCATCTTCGAAAACTGATCAACGACCACAACTACACAATCATTGCCATGTTTGGTGGACGAAAGACCAGACATGTAATCCATTGAGATGGATTCCCAAGGATTATCAGGAGTAGGAAGAGGGGTGTATAATCCTTTCTTCTTGATGGTTGGCTTGTTAATGGCACGGGCAATGCAATATCTGATCTACTTGCTAACATCCTGTCAAAGTTTTGGCCAATAAAAATGTTTCTGTAGAACGACCATAGTTTTCTCCATGCCAAAATGTCTTGCCATCTAATTGTAGTGGGATTCGAAAATATTCTTTGCAAGCTCACTTGCAGGAACACAAAGATGGACTAGATGGCATAATAGTTCATCCTGAATGTGAAAGTTGATGACATTCACGGATGTACCCAAGAGATGATAGGTGGTGGCAATATCCAGATCTTGCTGATAATTTTGGTGCCACTCATATGCCTCATGTCCATAAGAATGGAGAATAGTGGTGAGTGTAGCCATGAGAGGTAGACTGAGGTAGTCAATGACACAATTTGATATCCATGTCTTATACTTGATGTTGAGATGGAACTGCTGCAGGTAGGTGGACCACTTATGATGGCAGTCATTCTGCAATTTCCCCCATGTCTGTATGAATTGTAGAGGCTTGTGATCAGTGTGGATGATCGTCTCCTTTCCAATAATGTAATGTTTCCATTGACAACCGACTTGAAAAATTGAATACATTTTCTTGTCATAGGTGGGGTATTTCCAGATAATATCTAAGAGTGTCTCACTATGGTAGGCCACTAGATGACTGTGTTGAGTGAGAATTGGGCCTACAACATAGACATATGCACCAGTCTCAATCTAGAACAATTGTTCCAAATTTGGAAAGGAGAGTACTAGAGCTGAGCAAAAGTGATGCTTCAAGTCATCGAATTCTCATTATTGTTCCTTCCCCCACATGAAAATTTCCCTTCCACCTCCCTTGGTTACTTGGATGAGTGCTCATGCAATATGGGAGAAGCCCAACATGAATCGTCGGTAGAAGTTGGCCAGTCCCAAGAAGCTGCAAAGCTCAGTTAGTGTGGTCAAGGCTGTCTCGTCATGGATGAATTAGATATTAGCTAGATCAACATGTACCTCTTGCTCATCAACAATGTAGCCCAAGTATTATACCCTATTCATGCCAATGGATCATTTTTCCAAGTTGGTATATAGGTTGTGTTGTCACAGAGTGCTCAAAACCTACCGAATATGCCACATGTGCTCCTCCCAAGTTCTGCTAAAGATGAGGATGTCATCCAAATATACCACCACAAAAGAGTTGGTGAAGGGTCTCAATACATCATGCATAAATATATTGAAAGTGGTTGGTGCATTTGTTAAGCCAAAGGGCATTACCAGCCATTCAAGGAGACCTTCTTTGGATTTGAAGGTTATATTCAATACATCAGTTGGTTCAATGGGAACCTAGTGGTAGCCCAAATTTAGGTCAATCTTATTGAAGAATGTTTCCCCCTTGAGTTGGTCAAGAATATCATTAATCCTAGGAATTCGGTACTGGTTCCTGACCATGATTTTGTTTAATGTTGTGTAATCAATGTAGAGTCGCTAGGTCCCATCCTTCTTCTTCAACTATACAATCAGGCTTCCACAAGGGGAGGAGTTGGGTCTGATGTTCCCCTTTTGAAGAATCTCTTGGATGTGATTATTGATTTCATCATTTTCCATTAGTGAGAAACAATAGACTTGGCCATTAGGAAGAGGTGCATTGGGGTTCAAATAAATTGGATGCTTGACTTGGTAGTGCATTGATACCCTGGTGGGTGAGGAGAAGATGTCTCTGTACTCTTCCATGATCCCATCCACTTTATTTTGCTACAAAGAGAGGCTCTATGTAGAGGCCACAGAGGTGGAAGTGACCTTCTGCTTACTATGAGAATAGATCACAAAGAAGAAAAACTTATCGGTCTGTGAAATGACCTTACTGCATTTCTTAACAGAGATTAAAGAAGTAGTGGTAGGCGACGCTACCTTTGGTATCCTGTACAATTGTCTACCCAAAGTAATAATAACACTGTGGGGTCTCGACTCATACAAAACATGATGCTTCAAAAAATATGGTTGTCCTAAAATAACATGACAAAATTCAAGGGGAGAAATATCACACAATACCTCGTCTTTGAAAGGCTTGATGCCGTAGGGAAGATGGGACTATTGGCTGATACAAAGATCTCTTCCTCCGCGAAGCCAACCAATGGTGTAGGGTTGTGGGTGCAGTTTCGTCGACAGGTTGAATCTATTGACAACCTCTGATGAGGTTCTTCTGACTACCACTATTGACAATGAAATGAAGCGGATCCCCCTTTACCCACATCTATGAGTGAAAAAGGAATTCCCCTTCTTATGGTTCTTCTGGCTCGCTTGGATGAAATTTGGTGGTAGAAATAATGGCACTAGGTTCAACATCGATAATCTGTTTCCCTCCTTATGGATTTTATTCGGAGTCAAAATTGGCCTCAGACTCAGATGCCTTCATCTCGACCACAAGTGACTGCTTGGAGCAACATTCTTCAGTGTTGTGCTAAGGGATTTTATGGTATTCACACCATTTTCTCATGTCCTTCTTCATATTTTCATTTCCCTTATTGTGTTGTGGCTTGGACTAGTTTTATTGAAAGTGGCCATCTTTTCTTTGTCCCTTGCCATGTGGGTTGGGGTCACCTTTGCTTAGCTTCGGCTATGAGGAGTTTGCAGATCCAAACTCTTGCCTCTTCTGCTTAAATTTCTGCTCAATCTTGACAACATATCTATAAGTTGTACCCAATGAGGCAATGTCCATAAACTCAATTTCTATTTGAATGCATCTATGCAAACAACCATGCTATGTGAGCACCAAATGTCTCTCAGAGTCTTTGATACCCAATTTGGTGTGTAGGGTATGAACATTATTAGTGAAATCAGGTACTTTCTGGTCCCTTTCTTGACGCAGGGTGGTCCATCGGGTGTATTGGTCCTTGTAGCTTCCAACGGGGTAGTACTATTATTTAATGGCATCTTGAAAGGAATCCCATGTAGGGGAAACCAAAAATATTTTTGAGTCCTATATGGCCCTTTTCTCAGAGTAAGTATCCCACCATTCTTTAACATGGGGGGCAACCTTAAGGAATGCAAAAATAATATTTTCCCTATTGGAAAAATTGTGGACCAAAAAATACCCTTCGATCATATTCAACCATTTATCTACAACATCCACATCAATGGAATATAAAAATTTATCTATACCTTGAAGGGGGTTTCATGGTCGCTTGATGAATATGCTTCTCCCGTGGACATTCGTCAAAGGATCTGCACAAATTTTTCCATCATTTCATTCCTTTGTCGCGTGAGAGCTTCCTCGATCAACATTTTAAAAGGATCTCCTTCTCCATTATCTTTCTTTTCATTCCCTGTGGTTTGTTGTCGAGCTCGGCATGACCGATATTGCAATGGATCGATTGGTTCAAGTCCCAACTTCTTGTACCCAGATCCCGTAGGGGACATGCACGAAGAAAAATAAATGAAGAGAAGACTAATCTGATACCACTGATCTAGATTTAGGAGTGGAATCAACTAATTAACAGATTGAATACAATAAACATAGAGATATGAAGAACACCACAAATATCCAGTGAACAATATCTTCTATTGAATAAACGAAATAGGTTGAAACTATAAAACTGCATAACTGAAACACTTGCTTGAATGGTGGTAGCTATCTCTGAGAAGAGATTTGGATGATATGTGCATATGTCTAAGAAGAATGATTACAATGAGGCTGCATAGGACCCTTTTATATTACTCATGAATTCCAAAATGCTAGACATCTAAAAACCTAACCCTAGGAGATGAAACATCAAAATTTATGTGGGCCCCTATGTGTAAGTTAGTACCTCAACTTCCCGGGGTCGTAAGTTTTGCATACAACCTCTGGTTTAGGCATGTAATATCCAGTTGTAAAGGTCTTTCAGAGAAATACACATTACACCATCAAACTCTAACTTTGTTTATAATTTGATTGTGGCGAGCCAAAAAAACAATGTTTAGGTTCCCAAAAGGGCCTTGGAAGTACAACAAGATGTGCTGACATGAAAACATACAAATTAATCTAGTTGTGTTAGATGGGAGGCCACTAGTATCCATCTGGAATATGTGTATGGATTCAGACATCCCCAGAAGTGTCGAACCCACAATTAAAAAGAAGTACAGAAGAACATGATGAACTAAAAAACTGTCAAGAGGAGCCGGTTGGAATAGGTGGGTGGCCACCAATATCTACCTAGATCACAAACAAAGAATTAATATTGAGTACACAGATAAGAGAATATGAAATGGATAATGTCATATTGGACCTATGATCATATGGAAATGTTCTTCCAAGACAAACATGGGAAATGATGGGGAAACCAAAGATAGTTTGGTCAATTATTTAGTTGAGGTTGGAAAACCAACATATGATAATACCGATCGAGAGACTGGTAGAATTACCTGTTAACATTGATGGAGTGCCCAGTGTAGCCAACTTTGAGGCCATTGGAATTGTGGATAATAGTCAATCGTATCCAACATTGCTCAGACTAGATTGAGATTTTGACAACGAGACAATTATTAATTTGAAGAAAAGAGAAATTGTTTTCGAAGGAGGAGGATTGAAGGTTACTACGCCATTAGACCCCAGAGAGGAAATAAGGTATGTATAACCTACAATAAAGGAAATTTATAACTTGTACAATATGACCATGCATATGGATAACTACGTCAATCCCACTATAGATGGTGTGATTAGTTGGAGAAGCATTAGATCTTATGCATCAGACTCAGAGTAAAGACTTGAACATTGGGAACAAAGGTTGCATGAAGTATCAACCAGAGGATGTTCTTGCATTACTCGCTCTTTGTGCTAGATCGGAACAAAGGTACGTGATACACTAAGGTTTGATGGATTAACTGAGGTAAGTTCCTTTGTAAATGAATTTGAGTTTCATATACCCAAACAAAAAATATTTTTGGCATTATATATTGCATTGAGAGCAAACCCAACGAGATGGTCGGATACACAAAAGGAAGAAATAGAGAATTGGCATCACTATAAAAGGATAATGCAAATTAGATTTGGAACACAATAAGTTATGAAAAATTATATGGGTATGAGTAGTCCGACAGATCATATTGCGCAGTGTATGAAAACTTGGATACCTGTTCCGAGGAAGGAATGGATTCACATGGTCTTACATACACTTGAGATAGTTCCTAAGAATTGGTATCAAGAACTATAAGTGTGCATAGGAACAATAGACTGGGAAGAGCTCACCTACAATTTTAAGGTAACATTTAATTTTTAAGCTAAGTCACTCTTAGTAGATGCATCTCTACAAGTCATTAGATGTATGATTTTTATGGAAGAAGGTTAGATAGAAATATTGGTCCTAGGGCATAAAATTCAAACTGAGTGGAATAAATGATTTCCATAAGCTCCCACATGTTTTTTTTTCCAAGGCCCACATGACCACACTACCCATAATCACTCTGCATAATGTTCTTCAAAATCAACCCCTTGTTCATAAATTGCATTGTGCCTCACTGAGAAAAAACCTAGTCCCAAAGATTCTCCAACAGATTCTTTTCTAGGAAAAAGAATGACACTGGAGGGGTATCACTACCTGTAAGCTGGTGTCCTGAGTCCAATGCAACTAACGGTTCATATATATGATTCCCGGTTAGGTTTTTATCGCTATTTGCAACTCGCCTCCTCAAGCCATTCATGGACATGTTGGCAATGTGGTATGAGGGAATAAAATCCAAATCAAACGGCATAACTCAATTATGTAATCTCCTACACATATTTTTGGCCAAGGCCCACATAACCATGCTACCCACAATTTCCCGTCATAGTGTTCTTCAAAATCAACCCATTGTTCAAAAATTTCATTATTCCTCACTAAGAAAAACCCTAGTTCTAGAGATCCTCCAACAAACAAGTTTCCAAGAAACATAATGATAGCGGAGGGTTACCCCTAATTGTAACCCATTTCCCCAAGTTCAAAGAAATTGATGGTTCATCTTTTCGAGGACCAGTTAGAGTTTTATCATGAGTTGCAACTTGCCTCCTCAACCCATTTAGGGACATGTTGGAAATTTTGTCCGGGGGCATAAAATCCAAACCAAGTGGAATAATTGAGTTCCATAAGCTCCCACACAACTATTTTTCCAAGGCCACGTGACCATGCTACCCATAATCAATGGGAACAATGTTCTTCAAAATCGACTACTTCTTCAAAAATTGCATTGTGGCCCATTGAGCAAAATGCTTGTTCTAGATATCCACCGACAAATGTTTTTTTGGGAAATGAAATGGCAACGAAGGGATACCCTGTTGGTTGTGGAGCCTGATTATCTTCCTTATTCAAAGATCTTTTTTTCAGTCGTGTTTATAAACCATGAATATTGTACACCCTAGAAGACTATACACCCCTCCACGCGGGTGGGTTGCCTGGGGACTTGCCCCCCCATGGGGTCTGGGGGTTAGCGGACCCCCAGTAGGGGTTCGGGGAAGAAGCCCCTGAAGGAAAAATCTCCTTATAAATGTATATTGTAATTTCATAGTAAATATGGACTGTTCATTATAAGGTCATAGATCTGATGGTAGATATTATGTCAGGGTTTTTTTCCATAGAAGGAAACCCTCTTTTATGAGGGAATTGTATTGTGGTTTTGTATTATTGTGAATATTGTATTCTGAGAGAGGAGTCTATGAGAGAAAGAAGAGGAAGTTACAATGGGTGTGTTTTAGGTTGTATCCCTTCATTTTGTTGGATAATAAAAAGGAAGGACTTGGAAATTTTTGTGGTGGACGTAGCCCACACTAGGTGAATCATGTATATCTGTGTCTCTATTGTATTTTGTATCTTCTATGTTTTATTTCCACATTTTTTTTATTTATTTCTCCGCGATCCTGATTTTCCAACAACTGGTATCAAAGCGAAAGGTAACTCATAGGAAAAGAGGGTTCTTGGTTTGAGTGGGAGAAATGGTGGAAGATGAAATTTAAGGTCGAGAAATTTAACGACCAAAACTACCAGTTATGGAAGATACAGATGGAATGTTATTTATATCATAAGAATATATTCCTACCATTGGGAAGAATGGAAAAGAAGATGATGACCATGAAAGACGAAGAATGGGAGTTTCTTGATAGAAAGGCACTAGGAATGATACGGCTAAGCCTGGCAACGTCGATGGCTTTCAATATTTTGAAAGAAAAGACAACGAAGGAGTTGATGGATGCATTGTCTAAACTGTATGAAAAACCATCGACGTCCAATAAAGTATTTCTAATGAAGTGATCATTTAATATGAAGATGTCATAAGGTGGCTCTATTGCATATCATTTAAATTAATTTAATACGGTTACTAATCAACTAAGTTCTGTAAAAGTGGACTTTGATGTTGAGGTTAGGGATATTCTAATCCCGTGCTCATTGCTAGAAAGCTAGAATGGCTTGGTGATGGTTGTAAGTAACTCTGTCTCTAGACATTAAAACACTCTAAAATTTAATGATGTTGTTGGTGTTATACTTAGCGAGGAAATGCGATGGAAAAGAAGAAGTGAGACATCAAGTAATGCATTAGTAATGGAGAATAGCGGAAGAGAAAATGATAGAGGAAAGGTCTTAGGGAACCGTGGGAATTATAGGAAGGGAAGATCCAAATCCAGGTAGGGAAAGATAGAGTGCTAGAATTGTGGGAATAAATAACATCTGAAGAAATACTTCTTAGCTCCAAAGAAACATAGAGATGGACAACATGAGGAAAATCAATAAGCAAATGTAACATGTGATGCGTTACAAGATGCTTTGATTCCTTTTGTAGATAATATATCTGAGTATTGGGTAGTATATTCAGGGGCTCCATTTCATGCCACACCCCATATAAAACATTTTCTATATTATGTTCAAGGTGATTTTGGACAGGTTCATTTGGGTGATGATGCACCATGAAAAATTGTTGGAATGGGAAAGGTACAAATAAAGAAAAATAATGGAAACCAATGGTTGTTGAAAGAGGTAAGACATGTTCCAGATCTAAGGAAAAATTTAATTTCAACAGGACAGTTGACAAGTGAAGGTTGTCTATATATAGATATATATATATATATTTACAAATAAGGCGTGGAAAGTCACCAAAGGATCACTAGTGATAGCAAAAGGTGAGAAGGTAGGTACATTGAATTTATGTATTGGTAATATTGATTCTTATATCTCTTTAGCTTATACAGGAGTGGATGCAACATGTTTGCATCATAGGCTTGGACACATGAGTGAGAAGAGGATGCAAATAATTCAAAAAAGAAATTTGTTGCCAGATATTAAACAAATTGATTTGGACTTCTGTGAGCATTGTGTTTATGGAAAATAGAAGAGAGTCATATGTCTCAGAGTCGGAAAAGAAAAAAAGAGTGAATGGGTAGATCTTGTGCATACATATGTATGGGGACCATATTAGGTATCATCTCTTGGTCTCTCTCGTTATTATGTTTCTTTTATTGATGATGAAAATAGAAAAACTTGGGTTTATTGCATTTGACAAAAATATGATGTTTTTGATACTTTTAAGAAATGGAAAGCTTCGGTTGAGAATGAGACATGAAAAAGGTTGAAGTGTCTCAGATTAGACAATGGAGGTGAATATTGCAACAAGGAGTTTGATTATTATTTCCCATACCATGGGATTCATAGACAGAAAACAGTGCCAGGAACACCACAAGGAAATGGTGTGTCAGAAAGAATGAACATGACAATCATGGAGAATGCAAGGAATACGAGATTGCATGTTGGGTTTCCCTTACAGTTCTGGGAATATGTTGTAGATACTATTGTTTACATAAGAAATAGAGGACCTTAAAACTCTTTGGATGGTGTAATTCCAGAGGAGGTATCGACAGGTAAAAAGGTAAAATATTCTTTTTTGAATACTTTCGGTTGTGAATCAATTGTCCATATTGATAAAAAAAATAGAACAAAGCTTGAGGAAAAATCCAAGAAGTGTACCTTTATTGGATATGGTGTTAATGATTTTGGTTATCGCTTATGGGATTATGAAAATAACAAAATTATTAGGAGTAGAGATGTCATATTCAACG
>JASDQU010438041.1:30919-43135 GCA_032191745.1 Picea mariana | reverse complement strand
GTGTTGTTAGAAGATCTACCAGGTTAAGTAGACCCCTTGAATGTACTCTCTTTCATTGTATTATTTACTATTGATTGATTATGGTGAACCAGAAAGTTATCAAGAGGAAATGCAGGTAGAAACTTAAAAGAAGTGGTAGCAAGGAATGAAAGAGGAAATGGATTCCTTGGTAAATAATTAGACTTGGTAATTTGTTAAGTTTCCTGCAAGAAAAAGAGCATTTCATAATAAATGGGTTTGTAGGTTGAAGGAAGAAGATGGAGGTAAAAAGAGGTACACGATTAGACTTCTTATAAAGGGGTTTGTATAGAAGAAAGGTATAGATTTTGATGAAATATTTTCTCATTTTGTTAAGATGACTTCAATTAGGACTATTTTGAATCTTGTGGCAGTAGAAGATTTGCATCTTGAACAGTTAGATGTAAAAAAACCTTTTCTTCATGGGGATTTGGAGGAAGAGATTTATATGCAGCAACCACAAGGGTATGAGGTCAAAGGAAAGGAGAATTTGGTATGCAGGTTGAAGAAGTTCTTATATGGCCTAAAGAAAGATCTGAGGCAGTGGTATTTGAATTTTGACAGGTTTATGATAGAATAAGGTTATAGTAGATGCCATCCTGATCACTTTGTTTATTTTAAGAGGCTAGAAAATGGAAGCTATATTATCTTGCTATTGTATGTAGATTACATGCTTGTTGTAGGGTCTAATATGCAAGATATAAATGTTCTAAAGAAGAAATTAGTTAATTCATTTGCAATGAAGGATTTGGGTGCTACAAAGAAAATCCTTGGTATGAGAGTAACAAGAGACAGGAAGAATCACAAATTGGCATTGTCTGATGGTGAGTATAGAGAGAAGGTATTGGAGAGGTTTATAATGTAGAATTCAAAACCAGTTAGTACACATTTGGCCAACCATTTCAAATTAACTAATGAAATGTGTCCCAAGACACAGGAGGAGATATAATACCTATTCAGGGTCCCTTATTCATCAGCAGTTGGAAACTTGATGTATGTGATGGTTTTCGCAAGACCAAATATTGCACATGTAGTGGGAGTTGTGAGCAGATATATGAAAAATCCATGTAAAGAACATTGGGACAAAGTAAAGTGGATTCTCAGGTATTTGAGAGGTACTTCTACTCATGCATTATATTTTGGAGGTTCAGACACTGTTTTATAGGAATATATTGATTTAGATATGGAAGGTGACGAAGATAGCATAAGGAGCACCACAAGGTATGTTTTTAATATAGGTGGAACAACAATAAGTTGGATTTAAAAACTACAAAAGTTTGTTTCACTTTCAACAACATAAGTAGAGTATGTTGTTGCTACAGAGGCTAGTAAAGAAATGATTTGGTTACATCGGTTTATGGAGGAATTGGGAAAGAAGTAGGAGAATAGCAGGTTGTACTATGACAACGAGAGTTCCATTCATCTTGCAAAGAACTCAACCTTCCATTCAAATAGTAAGCATATACAACTCAGGTATCACTTCATACAATTTGTCTTGGAAGATGGATATTTGAAGTTGGAAAGTATGCATACTATCCAGAATCCTACAGAGATGATAACAAGGGGAGTAACCAGGGAGAAACTGAGTTCCTGCTCAGTTTCAGTTGGTATCAAAGAATGAAGGTGAAGATAGTAAATTTTCCAGGTCCAAGGTTGATCATAGTCTTTGAGGTACAACATCGATGGAGTTGTTGTGATCAGTCTCTAAGAGGGACATTGTTGGTTTTTGAGCCTGATTATCATCCTGATTCATAGGTATTTGTTTTCATCCATGTGTATACCGCATGAATACTGTACAACCTGAAAAACTATACACCCCTCCACATGGGGGGGTTGCATGGGGGGATTCCCCCCCGCGGGGTCTGGGGGGAATCATTTCCCTAGGTTGGGAGGTCTGGGGGTGAGTGAGCCCCTGACAGGTATTCAGTAGTGAAGCCTCTGAAGGAAACATTGCCTTGTAAATGTATATTGTAATTTCATAGTAAATATGGACTGTTCATTATAAGGTCACAGATCTAATGGTAGATATTATGTTAGGGTTTTTTCCCCTATAAGGAAACCCTATTTTATAAGAGAATTGTATTGTGGTTGTGTATTATTGCAAATATTTTATTCTGAGAGAGGAGAATGTGATATAAAGAAGAGGAATTTACGGCGAGTGTGTTGAAGGTTGTATCCCTTAATTTTGCCGCATAATAAAAAGGAAGGACCTGGAAATTTCTCTAGTGGACATAGCCCACACTGGGCGAAACATGTATATATGTGTCTCTATTGTATTGTGTATCTTCTACGTTTTATTTCTACATTTGTTTTATTTTATTGCTCTGCAATCCTGTTTTTACAACATACCCCTATTTGTAACCCAATGCCCCAATTCCAATGCAACCGATGATTTGTCCATCCAAGGTCCGATTACAGTTTTATCACGAGTTTCAACTCACCTTCTCAATCCATTTAGGGACATGTTAGAAATTTGGTCTGGGGGGAAAAAATCCAAACTAAGTGGCACAATTGATTTCTATAAGCTCCTGCAGATCGTTTTGGCCAAGGTTAACCTGAGCATGCTACGCACAATCGTCCAAGAAGATGTTCTTAAAAATAGATGCCTTCTTCAGCAATTGTACTATGCCTCATTGAGTAAAATCCTAGTTCCAGATATTCTCCAACAAATGCTTATATAGGAAATGAAATGACAACATAGGGTACCGATAGTTGTAATCGAGTGCTCATAGTACAATGCTACCGATGGTTAGTCTTTGAGGCCAAGTTATATTTTTATCGCGAGTTGCAACTCGCCTCCTCAAGCCTTTCAAGGACATGTTAACATTTTGGTCCGGGGGCATAATGTCCATCTTCGAAAAAAACAAGCGGGTTGAATCTCATCCTTTCATGGAAATAATCCCAACAAACAAAAACCAAAAAAGAATGGTATTTTAACAAATAAATTACCAAGTAGTGTGGAGGTTAACTGAGCGAATTGGAAAATGTTGCTATGTGGATATTTGGAGATCTAACTTTTATTTCCATGCAAGAAACCTTGTTTCTTGCATAATATGAAAATGTTAGCATCATCGTATATTTGAAAAAGAAGAAGTGAATATAACTGTACTTAAGAAAATATTTGACAAGTGAATAACATGGAAAACTTCTTACATGGTTTAAGTTTTTCCATTATCTCTATCTTTTCCATATGTGACATGTTCCTTTTTGTTGATGACTACTTGTTATTATAGATACTCATTTTCATCTGTATTTATGAGCAGAACGAAATGAAAACAAAAATTTATAATATTAACACACATAAACAGTGAATACTAACATAGATACAATAAAACTTGACTTCTATTAAACAATAAATATGTTGAAACTATAAAATGTAGACTAAAAACAAGCTTGCTAGAATGGTGGCATCTTATCTATGAGAAGAGATGTGACAGATACTYTCATTCACAAGAAGATGAGTACAATGAGTCTTTGGAAGCCTTTTAACAATGAAAATGAATTCCAAAACCCTAGAAATTCAAAAAACCTAACCTTAGGAGATGAAGCGCCAAAAGTCATGTGGGCCCCTTTGGGGTAAGTTAGTACATCAACTTCCTGGGGTCATAACTTTTTCATACGATATTTGTTTAGGGTGCATGATAGCTTGTTGGAAACGTCTTGGCAAGGATATTCATTTCATAGGCTCAATCATCCCTTTGGCCATCATTGATGTGATCTATCGTGAAAAAACATTGTTTAGTCCCTAAAAATGGCCCTAGAAGTTTAGGACCCAAAAAACTACTAAAAATAGTAAATTGCCAAGGAATTATTTTATGCTAGTTGGAATAGGTGGGTGGCCATCGATATCCTCCTAGATCAATCCTCCCCCCTTTGGAGGAAATGGTCTCCATTGCGTTGAATTCCCCCATCAGATGAGGAAATATTTGCTAAATTTGGCCCTAGGTGAGCCACTTGCCTTGGTGCAGGAGATGCCCTGCTTTGACAACCTGATAAATATGGATCATCTACTGGTGAGTTCCCTTGAACTATGAGTCAATGATCTGATCAGTGGATTCATGTTCCATGTGTTAGCGCCATTTCTTGTAGAGGGAGGTAAAGCATGAGGGATTGGGTTAAAAACCCACTTGCCCTAAGTCTGGGGTGAAAAATGCACCTATGCTAAAAGAAAGTCAAATCTAGACGGCAAGAAGTAGAGCGCCCGGATCAATGACGCACGTCATATTCCAAAGCCCCCCTGCCTTTCTACCTTTAAGCGAAAGGGGGGGGTCCGGAATCGAGGGTGCACCTCTTCAACGATCATGATCAGCACACCCGGATCAACGGTGCACAAGGCAATTCAGAACCCCCCCCGCCTTTCTACCTTTAAGCGGAGGGGGGGGGGTCCGGAATTAGGCGCATATCTTCCCAATGGCTGAGATCAGTGCACTTGGATCAATGGTGCTCGGACGGTCCCATCCTTTTCAGTTTCTCTTCTTTTAACCAACGTGGGCTCCCTTTTCCTGCTATGTCATCTTTTGTATCATCCTCTCCCTTGCTATCTGTTCTCCTCCTAGCCATGCGATGAGGCTCGCTCCCTTTAACCCTTCCTCATCCTTCGACATCTGTCTGCCTCCCATCTTTCTGGTCCCTATGGTCCCCCCATCTTATCATCCACTCACCACCCGCCATGTGTCCCACTCACTTCCACAATAGCCTTAATGTGCCGTTTACAATTCTTCTCCTCCCCCTTCCTCTTATTGCCTTCTGCCGCGTGTCTTCCCTTGTCACGTCTCTCACACCCCATCACCTCTTATCTCACTCTCATGGTTTTGGCGCCACCACTCCTATTATGTGCCCCATCCTTTGCGCTGGCCTCCACGCATATTCATCGGGCCGTTCCGCTAATCCAGGTGGCAGCACGAGAGGTCTTCCACGTCCCAAAGGTGCCGAGTTGGCCAGGCCATTCTCAAATCCCAATGAAGCAGTTATTAAGGTAGTTGGTGATGGTTAGACATCATCTCCGCCATAATGGGAAAGTCCGGCAACGAATTAAGAGCACGTCGATTCGCCTACGAAACTGTCAGAAGTCCGATTGCGTCTGCCATGGGTGCACGATCATTCAGAGACTGTAGGTGCAGATTGTTAGAAGCCATGCAGACGCAATGTGTTTAATGCAGCATCTTGTTTTTGTTGTTGTGGTTGTTTCTAGTATATGTAGGTGTTTTCACCATTTTTGTATCTATCGATGGTAGAGCAAAGCTCCTGACTGTAAAATTTTAACAACCATTCTAATTTCCTGGTTGTGCATCTGTATTTGAGATTTCTTGTTTTATGAAAAAAAGTTTTCCTTACCCATCTATGTTTTCATCTTATATCGGAGAGTTCATGATCGACTGATTCACATGAATTGTTGCAATATGTTATGATAAAGGATTTATCATTGCATTATTCTATTCTCTAGTTTTCTGCATTTGAATGTAAGAGGATACTGCCTTTGGATGCTTTCTCTCACAGTCTGTTAGAGGCTTGATGTTTATAACAAACCCCCACACTCTTCTTATTCAAGTCTTCCCCCTACTCACCCTTATTACAACTCATTGTTTGGAGTTTATCTAAGACCTCACTTGCCCATGCACGCTTGGCCTAGTCTTAGAGTTGAAATGATGTTGTCCTGAGTTTTCCTCCATTTGATCATCCATTTTATAAACAAATCGTGACATTAAACTGATGGGTGTCGGGCTCTGCTCCTGTTGCAATCCAGGAGTGACTTCCGATGCTAACATTTCTGGTGCTGTTGCTGGGGACGAAGTTGAATATTTTCCCCGGGATTGAATGACAATGATCAACTGATTCTGAAGGTGGATCAGATATCAGAATTATTAGGATTGCTACTGTGCACCTGGAAACTCCATTGTGATGACTCCGTTGGGGAGAACCTGCTCTATTAAATGTGGCTTTTAGAGGCAGACACACGCGGTCTCACCCACAACTACCTCTAGCTACACCTGAAGCTAACCCAGAGGTGGTTCTCAGAAGAGTAAAGAGCTCTGCAAAAGAAGTTTCCATCGCCGAACCAGGTAATCTGCCATCTCCTTCTGTGAGAACTCCTTTTTCTCCTCCTTAGTTTCTTAATAGACCTCCTTCATAGGTTTCTCATTTCTTGAATTTTGGGAGTGTTCCTGCTGAGTTTTCCCCTCCTGGTCTGGGATTGGAGGGAGAAATTCTTGTCACTCCCCTCTCCTCCGAAGTTGTTCCTTAGCATAGACTCGGGACTACAGGATATTTCGCCACTCCTGCACAAGGAGGAGAACCTACTAACTTGAGCTCGTTAGCCTTCTCCTTGAATCCTCTCTTGTTCCCCACCCCACTTCGAGACTCATTCCCACTAGCCCCTTCGCGAAATCCTTCCCCTCCAAGTTCTCCTCCACCTAATACTCCTATGGCTGGCACTAATCCCCCTCTGAATAGAATGGACACCATAGTCGCTACTAGATATGATCCCTTAATCCTACCCCATCCTATGAATCCTTTCCCTGCTGGAGATTACTTAAAATACATGCCCAAGTTCACTGGGGAAGGGGACGTATCTGCAGAAGAGCACCTAGTTGCTTTCTACAGTTATGCAGACAACCTGAATATTGAAAATGAAGATGTCTGGATGCGAGTCTTTTTCTAGATCCTGGATGGCGAGGTGAGGAAATGGTTTAGAGGATTGGCTCCCGGATCTATTGCTGGAATTGAAGCCCTAGATAGTGTTTCCCTGAGGCAGTGGAGAGATAGGAAGGATTTCATGTATTACATGATAGAGTTTGGGTCTCTGAAGAAAATGGAAGGAGAGTCTATCTCTGACTTCTCCAAAAGATTCAATAAGATGTACAATAAGATTCCCACAGAGATAAAGCCCTCAGAAGCCTCTGCCCAAATTTCCTATGCTGGTGCATTCGACCCTGATTTCTGTCTTCTATTAAGAGAAAGAAGAGCCACCTCCTTAGCTCAAATGCAATATGTGGCCATAGAAGTTGAATCCAATGTATTAGTAGCTGACAGACTGAGGAATAAGGCTGACGCAGAAAAAAGAAAGGGAAAATTCGAAGCCTCAAATTCTGGCCCATTAGTGCCCCACACTCAAGTGGACAAACTGACCAAAATGATGAGGTTTCTACCTGAAGAGATGGAGAGACTGAAGGTGGAAAGGAGGCAAGCGTATAAGGGCCCTCAGAGCACCGAAAATAAAGGAGGTTTCAGGAGGCCAAACAATATCACTCCCTCGACTATGCACAGAGAGAGGGGAAGAGACAGAGAACACCAGAGAATTCAGGCCCCTTTTCAGAATAATTTGGTGGCCGATGAGGAAGAAAGAGAAACAGATGAGCTTGATCCTGAAATCCACTGCTTAGAAGGCACTCCTCCTTTTCCCCATCTCACTTAAGCAACTTACGAGGAGTCTCTCATGGATAGTCAGCTAAATGAATTGAGCAAGGGAGACAAGGCTAGCAGTGGCCGAGGCAGGTATAACCTGAGGTCCAGCAAAAAGACAACAACACCTGATATTCTTGAATAGTCCACTAGAACATAAAAACCTGCTAATGAAGTAGCAGATAGTCATAGAGGTAAGAAGGCTCAACCTCTCTCTCCCATTGTCCACAATCATGTTCCTAAAATAAGAGAAATCCCAAAGCTTACATATTCTTTTAATTTCAAGCATGAGATTCAAAAGATCAGAATTCCTGTGCCCCTCATCGAGCTAATCAAACATGAAGAATTCAAAAAATGCTTCTCTGAGATTTTGCGGTCTGAAGCCTCATGCCTTCACGTAGACTCCATAAACCTCCAAGATGAAAAGCCAGAAGTTTTCCTAGGCCCCATGGTAGAAGATAGAGATGACTCATCCCCTCCTTTTTACACATCTCTGAACATACATGATAAAGTGTTGCACAACTGCTTGATGGATTCAGGGGCTTCTCACAACCTCATGCCCAAAACTGTCATGGAAGAGTTAGGACTAGAAGTCACCCGAGCCTNGACCTCTATTCGTTTCATTCCAGGAGAGTTCAGTTCCTTGGAGTTATTAAAGACCTGGTTGTGACCTTGTTTCAACTGCCCATGAAAAGTGTGGTCATGGATGTTGTGGTAGCTGACGTCCCCCCCAAGTTCCGTATGTTGTTATCGAGATATTGGATAAAAAGGCTAGGGGGAAATTTGCAGATGGACCTGACCTATGCTACTATCCCAGTGTTTGGGGGAGAACATAGGAGGCTATATAGAGAAGCCCAACTAGCCTATATAATCAACGATGAAGCCAACTCGACCAATCATCCCATCTTTGCCTTAGACACTGATTTAGGCTCCAGTTTACTACAACTCACTCATGCCCCCGAGCCTCCTCTCAAACTCAGAAAGAAACCCGCCATTTCCCCTAAATTTCCTCCCTCCATCACCCCAATATGGAAAATGTTTTTTGATGGAGCCTGTTCCCGAGAAGGCACTGGAGCTGGGGTGGTTTTTGTGTCACTGGCTTAGGAAACTACATCTCTGTCATACAAATTAGAATTCGAAGTTACCAACAATGTGGTAGAGTATGAAGCTCTTATCCTAGGATTAAGAACTGCAAGGGAAATGGGAATCCAGGAAGTAGCAGCGTTTGGAGATGCAGAGTTGGAGGTCCAACAGGTCATAAATGCCTATCGCGCTAAAAATCCCCGACTCAGGAATTACAGAAATGAGGTATGGGACCTAGTTGATAATTTCTTCTTGGATTTTAACATTTCTTTCATTCCGAGGGAAGAAAATACTCCATCCGATTCTTTAGTTGTCTCAGCTAGTCTGCTTGAATTTCCCCTGCCGCCTATGGTCAAACCGGAGGTTGAAATAAAATATAGAACCTCTGTACCGGACAATGTCAAGCATTGGAAGGTATTCGAAGATAATCTGGAAATCGAGAAATTTCTCCAATCCATTGATAACTTTTCTGTGATGCACATAGATGAGGATTCTGACATGGAAGGTGATCATCACCCTAGGGAGATTTTAAATAAAATTGCTAACCACCAGATTGTTTAGCTGCCGAGCAATTACATTCCGAGAGGACTAATCCCGTTAGAAAGGTTGTTCGATGGGAATGATGTGGCAGTAAAGGGTAGAGTTTCAGGTGATGATACTGACACAGCTGAGTGCAACATAGGCACACCAGAGGAGCCTAAGTTTGTCATTTTGTCAAGGAGTTTGACCAAGGAGCAGAGAGATGAATATGTTGAGTTGTTGAGAGAGTTTACTGATGTGTTTGCATGGACCTACGAAGACCTCAATACGTATGACACATCTGTCATTGAGCACAAGATCTCACTGAAAGAAGAAGCTAAGCCATTGAAGCAGAAGATGAGACAGATAAATCCCATGTTGCTACCTATCATGGAGAAGGAAGTGAAGAAACTGCTAGATGCCCAAATCATTGTCCCCTTGAGATATTTCGATTGGGTGGCCAATTTGGTCCCAGTAAGAAAGAAAAGTGGGGAAATCAGACTCTGTGTTGATTTCAGGAACCTGAACAGGAGCTCAAGGAAAGACAATTATCCCCTGCCCAACATGGAACACATATTGCAGAGGGTAACAAGAGCTTCTAGGATGTCCATGATTGATGGTTTCTCTGGCTATAATCAGATATCAGTCATGCTTGAGGACAGAGAAAAAACGGCTTTCACCACTCCTTGGGGCACATTCATGTATGCCAAAATGCCTTTCGGACTGATGACTGCAGGAGAAACATTTCAACGAGCCATGGACATAGCCTTCATCGGGGAGAAAGACAAGTTTGTGGTGATCTATCTGGATGACATAACAGTCTTCTCCAAGTCTGACAAAGAACACTGCTACCACCTGAGAATTTTTTTTTCGAAGTGTCGTAGGTTTGGCCATTCCCTAAATCCCAAGAAATCTCTGTTTGCAATGAATGAAGGGAAGCTGTTAGGCCATATAGTATCAACAGAGGGAGTGAGAATTGATCCTAGTAGGGTAGAAGAAATTCAAACCCTGTCACTTCCCAGATCTAAGAAGGAAGTTCAGGCCTTTTTGGGGAAGATAAATTTTCTGAGGAGATTCATCTCAAATTTTGTTGAATTGGTGAAACACATTATAGCCATGCTCAGGAAGGGAAATGAAGTAAAATGGACCGCTAAAACTAGGGAATCTTTTGTCCAAATTAAAAGGGCATTGACTGAGGCACCTGTGCTGATCAGTCCTGATTATTCCAAAGATTTTCTGATTTTTTCTTTCGCTTCTTGTGATACAGTAGCAGCGGTCTTGTTGCAGAAAAATGATCAAGGGAAAGAGAAACCTATTGCCTTCTATAGCAAGGCATTGAGAAATGCAGAGCTCCGGTATGAGATCATGGAGAAGTAGGCCTATGCCTTGGTGAAAGCCCTCAAATCTTTCTGAGTCTATGTCTTTCACTCGAGGATCACTGCATATGTTCCTTTGGCCTCTGTGAAGCACATTCTCATACAACCTGACATAGACGGAAGAAGAGGCAAGTGGATCGCCAAAATCTTAGAATTTTATCTGGAGATCAAGCACACCAAGTTGATAAAGGGGCAGGGTTTAGCCAAGTTGCTGGCCGAATCCAATTGCAAAACCTTGGGGATTAGCTTTATCAACGAGCAATATGAGTCATCCAATGAGCATTTCTAGAGTGCCTTATCACTAGAATCATGCCCCTGGTACAAGGATATCTTTTATTTTCTGCAAGAGTTAAAGCCTCCTGATGGATTGGGAAAAAGCAAGGCTAGAGCTTTAAAGCTCAAGGCTGTTAGGTATTGTCTCATTGACCAAGTCCTATACTGGAAAGACCCTCTAGGGGTATTTTTAAGATGCCTGGGCATGAAAGAAGCCCAGAAGGTAATGTTTGATTTCCATGGCGGTCTTTGTGGAGGTCATCATTTCTGGAAGACCACAACTCACAAGATTCTCCGGGCAGGGTATTACTGGCCCACTTTGTTCCCTGATGTCTGTAGAGAAATCAGAGCTTGCATCAAATGCCAGAAGTTCTCAGGAAAGCAGAAGCTCAAATCTCTGCCATTGAATCCTGTAGTAGTTTCAACACCCTTTCAGCATTGGGGATTGGACTTCATTGGAGAAATTCATCCTCCCTCCAGTGGCCAGCACAGATGGATCCTGACTGCGACAGACTATTTCACCAAATGGATAGAGGCTATCCCCACTAGAAGCACTTCTCACAAAATAATTATCAGCTTCCTGGAGGATATCATAGCCATATTTGGCTACCCTAGCAGAATTGTCACTGATAATGCCTCCCCCTTTCGGTCTGAGCCTATGGTTAAGTTCTGTGAACAATTTGAGATTTCACTGATCCACTCTACTCCCTATTATCCCCAAGGAAACGGACTGGCAGAATCTTCCAATAAAAGTCTGATCAAGCTCATTAAGAAATTATTGGAAGACAATAAAAGGGCCTGGGATTCAAAGCTCAAGTTTTCTCTATGGGCTGATCAGGTGACAACCAAGAAGTCCCTGGGCATCTCACCTTTCCAACTTGTTTACGAAAAAGAGGTTGTCTTCCCTACTCAGCTCACTGTATCTATGACAAAATTCCTCTAGGGCCTTGAAGGAGAGCCTGACCATATGGTTAGAAGGATTCACCAGATGGTGGAAGTACAACAGATCAGGGAACAGATCATGAACAGGGCCCACGATCATCAACAGAAGATCAAGCAAACCTTTGACATGAAGAGCAGAAAGAAAGATTTCGAGCAGGGTGATCTGGTGCTCAAATGGGATGCACCAAGGCAAGAAAAGGGAAAGCATAGTAAGTTTGATGCCCTCTGGTTTGGGCCTTTCAAGATCATTGAAGTATTTTCAAACAACACTTACAAGTTGCAGGATCTGGAAGGCAAAGAAGTTTTTAATGGCCCAATGAATGGGAATTTCTTGAAAAAATGTTTTTTGTGAGCCACAGTCGGCTCTTTTGTTTTTGTAAATATTGTTTTTATTTTTCAGCTTAATAAAGACTCCATATCCCAACAGCAAGGCACTGAATCTGCAAAAGAGTCCTTAGAGCATCATAGGGACGAATCTATCCCCCATGGAGCCTAATGTTAGCGACATTTCTTGTAGAGGGAGGTAAAGCGCGAGGGATTGGGTTAAAAACCAACTTTCCCTAAGTCTGGGGTGAAAAATGCGTTTGTGCTAAAAGACAGTCAAATA
>JASDQU010438040.1:77869-92084 GCA_032191745.1 Picea mariana | reverse complement strand
TTTATTGAAAGTCTGAATCGAGCTTTGGGCAGTATTTTCGTTAGATTTCTGGCTCTGTGCTGCTATATAGCCTTCGAATATCAGTCCCACTACAACGCCCTCAGCAGCCAAAATACTCCAGACCACTCACGTATCTGGTTGAAAATTTAAAGCTTGGTAACTAAACCAGAAAAATCAAAATCAATCGCACTGAGTGAAAAGCTTGAACCTTGTTAACCGAGAAAAGAGCTTAAACAATGTAACACTATTTATCCGAGGAGAGTGTAGCTCCACGTCAACTTTTTTACTGATATTTCAGCATAGTTTGACTAAGACAAAAATAATAGCACTGAATCAAATCTCGAACCATATGGCCGAAGAAAATATAACCAATAGTGCCAGAATCTATTATTTGATCTTTCTTGCGTCGAGAATGTAGTTCTGTGCCACAAATTTCCAACTATATCAAAATGGCTAACATTTAAACTACCATAATCAGGAAAGCCAATATTAAATCACCGCTGGAACCATATGACCAAAGAAAACTCGAGTAAAGTTCCCAAAATCCATTATTTGAACTTTATGGCCGCGAGAGTCTACTTTTACATAATTTCTTAACACTATTTCATCACAATCGCATATATCAGGAAAGCCAATATTAAATCACCGCTGCAACCATATGACCAAAGAAAACGCAAGTAAAGTTGCCAAAATCCATTATTTAAAGTTTATGGCCGCGAGATTCTACTTTTACATAATTTCTTAACACTATTTCATCACAATCGCATATATTTTAGGGCGTTTTCTAACTGTTACATGTTTTTGTTTCTTCGCTAAATCAAACTTCGAACCTTGTGACTGACAAAAGCCTTCCAAAAAAAGAGTAAGTTAACTTGAAGCAAACAGACTTGTTTTTCAGGTAAATTTTCAGGCCTGAATTTGGTCAGATTTTCATGGGTAGTCTGAATTTAGCATGGATCAAAGTTCCATGCATTTCAGAGCTTTATTCCAGAGTTTTGCTCCATTTTAAACTAACCTAGATACTCAAAAAATCAATCAAAATTTTGAATTAACTAAAAATTAAAAAACAAACACTAAAAAAACCTACAGTAAAGATAACTCTGGAGAGAATATCAAAAGATTGCTCCAAAATTTTGAATTAACCAAAAATTTAAAAACGAGCGGTAAAAAAACCTACAGGGAAGATAACTCTGGAGAGAATATCAGAAGATTGCTCCAGAGTTAGCCAACTCCAAAAATAAAATAGAATCCACTGTCCCATATTTAGCACCTTGGAAGGAATCTTTGATATTGTCAAACGCAAAATGGAACTATGTCAGAATCCACTTAATTTTAATTGCAACGCACTGGAGCATCTTTCTACGTAAAATTTGCGTGGCTGAAGGCCTTTAGGTAAGCTTTTTTTTATATATATATATAACATGAAGACGACGAAGACGTGGTTGATAAAATAATGGTAATATTCTTGACAAGGCGGTGCAAAACTGCTCGAGTTTGTTTTTGTGTTCATACCCACCAGCAGATGATCAGTGAGCAACATGTCAACGCATCCAATCCCATGAAGTCGGCACTCCGACTCCACGACCGCTGCGAAAAACTCAACAGTTGAAGCCAATATACAATGCAATCGTATAAGCCAAGGACCGTAACAGAAGCATACCTAATTCCGAGGCTGAACGGCGGCTTTCTCTGTACAGTAACCTACGCTCATGTGTGAGTATCTTCGAACGCTCCAATGGAACCCTACATAAGTGTATGTAAAAGCGATTTAGGCAGATGGTTCAGGCGATTTGGGTAGAGGGTTTTATTATAGTGGCCAACCGTGAAAACTGAAACGGCGGGCTAGCATGGCACGGTAGAGATGAATGGTTTCTATTATTAGCAAAACGTGGCTAAATGAAGCAGGGTAGCAGGTAAATTTGATAATCCTAAACAGCTGTAATGTGAAACTGCTAAACAGCTGTAATCTCGTCCAATAATGATAAACTTATGGAACCATAAATGTAAGCCAGTTAATATAGAAAATCTCATCCATTGATACAGACGAGAAGACAAGAATATACCAACATCTATAATTCATGTCCACAAGATAGGTATCTGTGATTAAGCGACAGGAGGTTATTGTCCAAAAGATCTGTATCTTTGATTAAAAGACAGGTTATCCTTTGAGATCAGTATCTCTGATTAAATTACAGGTTTTTCTTTTGAATAGGGAGACGCCTATCGGCGTAATAATAAAATACAGCTTATTCTGCCAATTTTCAATAAGATACGCCTGCTGGCGTAAATGTCATTGATGAAGTTTCTAGGGTTCGAAACTGTAACTTAACGCAAATGGGCGAGCACTTGAATAAGGATTGCATCCCGAATCGGCGTAATAATAAAATACAACTTATTCTGCTAATTTTCAATAAGATACGCATGTCCGCGTAAATATCATTGATGAAGTGTCTAGGATTCGAAACTGTGACTTAACGCAAATGGCCAAGCACTTGAATAAGGATTGCATCCCGAATTGCAATGAGTCTTTTCAGTCTGGTGGACGAAATTACAAATACAGCGATGGTATGCGAGCATGCTCAATTTTGAAAATTTCAATTTTACTTGTTTAAATTGGAAATGAGAAATAATTTCCACATTCTATGGGATTCTAGGGTATCTAGTTATAGTGTAAATTTCAATTTTACTTGTTTATATTGGAAACGAGAAATAATTTGCACATTCTATGGGATTCTAGGATATCTAGTTATAGTGGAAATTTCAATTTTACTTGTTTAAATTGGAAATGAGAAATAATTTGCACATTCTATGCGATTCTCGGGTATCTAGTTAGAGTGTAAATTTTAATTTTAATTGTTTAAATTGGAAATGAGAAATAATTTGCACATTATGGGATTTTAGGGTATCTAATACCCTAGTTAGTTAAGAACATTAGTTTTCTCTTAAAGAAGATTAGCTTTTGGTTAGAAAGTCACACTATGAGAGCTAATAGTCAACACACATTTAGGAGATATGTGGACCATCTTGCTACCTTTAGGGTCATTGTAGAAGAGTTGTGGAATACTAAAACCAATATTTTTTGTTGTTTTGTTGACTTTAGAAAAGCTTTTGACATGGTTCCAAGAAAAACCTTTGGAATAGGTTCGAAGAGATAAAAGTGCCTATCGAGTTGAGGGTTGTTGCAATAAGGCTATATGAGAATGTTATTGCCATGTTTAAGAACACCGAAGGCTGGTCGAAAGAGATTAACTGCAGTATGAGAATGTTATTGTCATGTTTAAGAACACCGAAGGCTGGCCAAAAGAGATTAACTGCAATATTGGAGTAAGCAAGGTTGTCCCTTGTCCCCTACCCTTTTTGGAATATACTTTGACAGGTTAAAAGATTGCTTGGAATAAGCAGGTAATGTCAGCCCTACTCACATTGGTATAATCATCGATATTCTTCTCTATGCCGATGATATCGTTCTTATGGCGAGGAGTCCCCACGATCTTGAAAACCAACTAAGAATTCTCAAGTATTTTTGCTCCAATATGGTTTATGACTATTAATACTGACAAGACTAAGGTCATGATCATTAAATTCCAATAAGATCACTTATGGTACCTTTGTATATGAAAACAACAACTTGGAGGAAGCGAATTCATACAAATATCTTGGAATTGATATTCACCACAAGCTCAATTGGAATTATAACATTGAGAAAAGGATTATTGGGGGATGGTAAGCTTATTATGTGTTTGAAAACAATTGTAAATCAGTCGATATTTGGATATGGAATAAGAAGAAAATATTGATCCAGGAGGATCTTGGTGGCCACCCATCTATTCCAATTAGCTGAAAACAGTTTTTTGACAACTTACTATTTTTAGCAGTTTTTTTAGGTCTCAAACATTCGGGGCCATTTTGAGGGCCTAAACGGCATTTTTTCACAATCAAGCACATCGTTAATAACCAAAGGATCTAATTGAGCCCCCTAATTGAATCTCCTCATCAATACCTTTCCAACGAGCTATTGTGCACCCTAAACTAAGATCGTATGCAAAAGTTACGACCTCGGAAAGTTGATGTACTAACTTACCCCAACGGGGCCCACATGACTTTAGGCGCTTCATCTCCTAGGGTTAAGTTTTTGGATGTCTAGGGTTTTGGTATTCATGCTTATTGTAGAAAGGCCTCTAGAGCATAATTGTACTCATCTTCTTGCGAATGAGCATAGCCGACACATCTCTTCTTAGAGATAAGTTGACACCATTCTAGAAAGCTTGTTTTCAGTCTACATTTTACAGTTTTCAGCATATTTTATTTAATAGAAGTTAATTTTCACTGTATCTCTATTATTGTTCACTGTGTCTCTGTGTTAATATTATAAATATGTGTTTTCATTTCATTCTACTCATAAATCTAGATTAGTGGTATCAAAGTGGTCTGCTCCTTGTCATTTTTTAGTGCATGTCCTCGACGCGGTAAGGGTATAGAGAGTTGGGTCTCGATCTTGTTTCTCTTGAGGAAAACCACTCTTGCACGCCCAAGATACCGTGCATGGATGGAGAAAAGAAAGACGACATGAAAATAGATCCTTTCAAAATGTCGCTAGAGGAAGCCCTTGAGCGACAAAGGTACAAAATGATGGAAAACTATGCACAAATCCTTCGACGACTTCTAACAAGTGATGCATCCACCTCAAGAGGAGGTGCCACCCCCTTCAAGGTATAGATCAATTTTTATATTCCTATATTTGAAGGTGAAATAGATGTGGATTCCATAGATAAATGGTTAAACCTTCTAGAAAGGGTAGTTTTTTGTCCACAACTTTTTCGATAAAGAAAATATTATGCTTGCACTCCTCAAGGTTGTCCCCCATGTCAAACATTGGTGGGAGACTTTCTGTGAGCAAAAAGAATTAGAGGGATCCACATTATATGCAGTTTCACCCACTTGGGGTTCCTTTAGGGATGATATTAAGGAAAAATACTACCCTTTTGGAAGTTATGATGACTTGTATACAAGATGGACCACACTGTGGCAGGAAAGAGACCAAACAGTGCTAGAGTTCAGCAATGTCTTCCATACCTTGTGCACCAAGTCGGGTATCAAATATTATGAGAGACATTGAGTGCTCAAGTACCGCAGTGGTATACATAGATACATTTAGACATAAATGGAGTTTTTTGACATCTCATCCTTGGGCGTGGCCTGTCGATATGCTGTCAAAATTGAGCAGAAGCTTAAATGAAAGACAAGATATTTTGGGTCTGGGAAACCCTCACAGTAGAAGCAGGGAAACAACATCCCCAACATGCATAACAAAGGACAGAGCAAAGATGAGAAACCTAAGGAAAACTAGTCCAAGTTGTAAACAAAGAAGGACAATGGGAAGACAAAGAAAAATACTAGGAAGTGGTGCGACTTTCATAATATCCCTAACACAACACTGATTATTGTCACTCAAAGAAGTCATTGGTGGCTGAGGTGAAAGCCTTTGAATCAGATGCAGGTTCCGAATCTGAGTATGAACCAGAAAAGGGGAGAAAGATCATTGATGTGGAACCCAGTGACACTATTGCTACCACCAAAATATATTCTAGTGAACCTAATGATCCAGAGGAAGGCAAGTACCTCTTTCATTCATAGATGTGGGTGAAAGGCACTAAAGGCACTTTACTGCACTTCATCGTTGATATAGGTAGCCAAAATAATCTCATCTCAACAGATGTTGTCAAGTGGCTAGCCTTTTCGAAAATGTTGCACCTGCAGCCCTACACCATCGGATGAGTCCGTCAAGGAAGCGATCATCGCATCAACCAACAGTGTCGCATGTCGTATGACATCAAGCCATTCAAATATGAGGTATTGTGTGATGTTTCTCCCCTTGAAGTTTGTGATGTTATTTTGGGCCAACCTTATGTATGGAAACGTCATGTTGTATATGAGTCTAAGCATCCTAGTGTTATTATTACGTTGAACAAGAAATTCTACAGGATACCTAAGGTAGTCCGACCTAGTGTTATTTCCTTGATCTCTTCCAAGCAATGCAGGAAGGTCATTTCTCAAACCAGGAAGTTTTTCTTCTTCGTGATTTTCTCTCAGAGTGAGGGAAAGGTTGCAGCCATATCCATGGCCTCTGTGGCCGACCTCTCCATGCAGCAGAAGCAAGTGAATAAGGTCATGGAAGAATACAAAGACATATTCTCATCACCTATTGGGTTATCTCTGCATTGTTAGGTCAAACATACCATCAATATGACTCCCAACACACCGCTACCCAATGGGTCAGTCTATCTTCGCTCTTTGCTAGAAAATGAGGAGATTAAGTGTCAAATCCAAGAAATTCTCCACAAGGGGCACATATGAACCAACTCATCACCTTGTGGAAGCCCAATCATGTTGGTGCAAAAGAAAGATGAGCCCTGATGACTCTGCATTGATTACCGATACCTAAATAAAATCACAGCCAGGAACCAATACCTGATGCTCCGAATCGACGATCTCTTTGATCAACTCAAGCGGGCCAAATAATTCAGTAAGATTGATCTGAAGTATGGCTATAATCAGGTCCCAATAGAGTATACAGATGTATGGAAAACTATCTTCAAGTCAAAAGAAGTTATTTTTGAATGGTTGGTCATGCCCTTTGGTTTGACAAATTCCCCAACAAATTTCATGAGGATGATGGATGGTATCTTTAAGAATTTTAATAATTATTTTGTGGTGGTGTATATGGATGACATCCTCATCCACAACAAGACCAAGCTATATGAAAACTTGGAAAAATTCTCCTTTGGCATGGAAAGGGTGTAGTACCCAGGCTACATTATTGATGTGCATGGTGTGTATGTTGATCCAGCCAATATCCAATTCATTTGTGACTAGCTAGCCCCAACCATACTCTTTTAGCTTTATAGATTCTTAGGCCTTGCAAATTTCTATCGCAGGTTCGTGTTGGGATTCTCCCATATTGCATGGGCCCTAGGCCAAATAACCAGGGGTCATGGTAAGGAAAAAATTGTGTGGGGCATGTTCCAACAGAAAAAATTCGATGATATGAAGCATCCCCTGTGCTCAACCTAAGTGATTTCATTACCTGACCTGCAACAATCCTTTGAGATCGAGATAGATGCTTCAGACTATGCTGTGGGCATAGTCGTCACTCAGCACGACCACCTTGTGGCCTATCATATTGAGACACTATCTATGTCATCCATAATTACCCTAATTACGACAAAGAAATGTACTCCATTGTGCAAGCCTACCGCCAGTGGAGGCATTACATTCTCGGGAAGGAGACAATCATCCATACTGATCATAAGCCATTGTAGTTCATGAAAACACAAGGAAAATTGTAGTATGACCACCATCAAAAGTGGTACACATATTTGTAGGAGTTCCACCTCAACATCAAGTATAAGACATGAAGTACCAATTGATTCGTTGATTTCCTCAGCTGACCTCCAGTCGAGGCACTCACTATAGTGCTAGACTCTTGCAGCCACGAGACCTCTGGATGGCCCCACCTCTATGAGACAAATCTTGACATCACCAACACTTACCAAATGTTGGGTGAAAAAACAATTGTCACTAATTTCCATCTTCAGGATGGGTTGTTGTGTGATCTGGGTCATCTTTGTGTTCCATCAAGTGAGCGAGCGAAGTTGATTTCAGAAGCCCACTACATTCAAGTGGCATGAAACTTCATCATGGAAAATACAGTGATCATGTTTCAATGACATTTATACTGGCCGAAACTTCGATAGGATGTTAGAAAGTATATCTGGTCATGCACTTCCTACGTTATTGCTAAATCAACCACTAAAAAACAAGGCATGTACACTACTCTTTCTACTCCTTTCATGCCCTGGGAATCCATCTCAATGGACTACATGTCGATCCTTCCATCCACCAAGAGGGGAAATGAATTTGTTTTTGTGGTTTTTGATTGCTTTTCCAAGATGGCGTTTGTAGTTGCTTGTAAGAAGAGAATCATAGTAGAGGCCACTGCCAAGCTCTTCTTTGAACGAGTGTGGGTACACTTTTGGATCCCACAAACCATCATATTAGATCGGTATAGCCATTTACGCAACACGTTTTGGTTGAGCCTCTAGTCACTATTGGAAACTAAGCTCAACAAATCCACTTCCTTTGACCCCCAGACAGATGGCCAAACTGAGTTCGTCAACTGGATGATCATGCACATCCTGCACATGTACAATTCCAAGAACCCTCTCATCTAGGATGAGAGTCTTCCCTATGTTCAACACAACTACAATAGAGCCATACATAGCTCAACCAACCACAACCCATTTCAGGTGGGGTTGGGATTTCAACCATTAGGTCCCATGGATGTTGCACTACCCCTTGGGGCTACCCAAGTAGACTTGTCACATACTCCAACTGAAGCTGACAAAGCCACCTAGTTCATTGAGCAGATCCAACACATTCACTAACAGGTTCAGGATATTTTACGGAAGTCCAATTTGAGGTACAAGGAACACCATGATCAACATCATATGCCACACCAACTTGAGGTGGAAGACAAAGTTTGGTTGCACTTGCAAAAATAATTCCTTAAAAGACCTCATCGTAAGCTTTGTCCACTCTGTTATGGACCTTACACCATCACTAAAGTTGTGGGTGACAATTATTTTGAGATCAACCTTCCCCCCTTCCTTGGATTTCACCCAATGTTCAATGTGGACCTCCTTCGACCTTATTTTCCACCATGATTGGACACATCAGAGATAATAGAACAATTGACACCAACAGAGCTCAACCCTGAATGCATGGAATATAAATCCATTAATTATATCATGGATACACAGGTCAAGGGAACTTGCTAGCATAGGATCCAACTTTATCAGGTTGTCAAATCAAGGCAACCCTACACCAAGGCATCTTCTGCACCAAGGCAAGTGGCTCACCCAGGGCCAAATTTAGCAGAAATTTCCTCATCTGATGGGGGAACTCAACGCAATGGAGAATATTGCTTCATAAGGGTGGAGGATTGATCTAGGAGGATTTCGGTGGCAACCCACCTATTCCAATTGGCTCAAAATATTTTTTTGGAAACTTACTAATTTTAGCAATTTTTCGAGTCCCAAACTTTCGGGGCCATTTTGAGGGCCTAAACGATGTTTTTTCATGATCAGACACCTTATGGACAATTGAAGGCTGTAGTTGAGCCCCATAAAAGAAGCCCCTCGTCAATACCTTTCCAATGAGCTATTGTGCGCCCTAAACGAAGATTGTATGCAAAAATTATGACCTCGGGAAGTTAATTTACTAACTTACCCCAATGAGGCCCACATGACTTTTGGCACGTATTCTCCTAGGGTTAGGTTTTTGGATGTCTATGGTTTTGGAATTCATGTTTATTGTAAAAATGCCTTTAGAGCCTCATTTTACTCATCTTCTTGTGAATGAGCGTAGCTGACACATCTCTTCTCTGAGATAATTTGCCACCATTCTAGCAAGCTTGTTTTCATTCTACATTTTATAGTTTTTAGCATATTTCTTATTTAATAGAAGTCAAGTTTTAATGTATCTCTATTATTTTTCATTGTGTCTTTGTGTTAATATTATAAATCTATGTTTTCATTTCGTTCTGCTCAAAAATTCGGATCAACTCTTCTTTAAGACTCTTGTTATGCATGTTCTTTTTTATGGATTTGAAGTTTGGGGATGTAGTATCTCTTGTAAAGCGTGGAGAAATATATTGAAAATACAAAATAATTTTATAACATATAATCTCAAAATGAAAGGAAATAATCCCTATCCCATCATCCTCTTAGAGGGAATCCTTTCCCCCAATGAGACAATGGCTAAGATTAGATACCTAATGTATAGGAACAAGTTAAACAACATCGAATACAAGAGGATTCCTAAAATTTCTTCAAAATCCAGTCATAACCACCATCGACTCAAGTGAGGAGGATGGCATAAATATGTCTCGTCTTGGCTAAGCTATTGGGGAATCATGTAAGACACCATTCTATAGAATAAGGATACTGTTAAAAATATCATCAAATCAAAATTTAAGAAGAAAATGTGGTTTGATAAAGAGTTAGAGGAAGAAAGAAAATTAAGGTATTATAAGGATGTAATCACCCCTAATCTAGAAGATCAAAATTATCTCTCTATTTTGACAAGTGTAAAGAAAAAAAATAAGCATTGCTAAGATAAACAAAAATTCTCACTAGGTCCATAGTGAAATTGGGCATTGGTCAATTCCTAAATCACCATTGGATGAAAGAGTGTGTCATCTTTGTGACACTAACAAGGTTGAAGATGAAAAGCACTTTCTCTTCGATTATTGAGCCTATACCTGTTGATGATTACAGCTGCGTGAGACATCCTCCAAGACACAGACTCAGTGAGTTAGCCTGTGAGAGAGGCCATGATTTGGGTGTTCCCATGAGATGGGTGTGTCGTTCCTCTCTGAGATGGAGATGGAATGTTGTGTGCCCCTGTGTAGGGAAGATTCCCATGAGATGGGTGTGTCATTTCTCTCAGAGACGGAGATGGAACATTGTGTGCCCCTGTGTAGGGAATATTCCCATGAGATGGGTGTGTCATTTGAGATGAAATGATGTGTACCCCTTTGAGGGGTGAAGGAGCCATGTGATGGGTTTAGTATTCTCCTCTGTGTCGAGAGTTGAGACGATGTGGTACTCCAAATGATTCTCCTGTGAGACTTAGTGAGATATAGATCTGCTGAGTAGGATGTCCCTGTGGCTGAGCACAGGTGGACGTGATCCTAGTGGTTGAGCACTAGTGAGTGTGTGTCCAGATGATTCTCTTGTGAGACTCAGTGAGATAGAGATCTGTTGAGTTGGACGTCCTTGTGGCTGAGGACAGGTGAACATGCCCCTAGTGGCTGAGCACTAGTGGGTGTATGAAATCCCTTGCTATATTGTCTAAGAGTTAGATTTACCTGTAACCCTAATTGTGATGTAAAAGTTACCGGGTGGTCCCACCATAAAGTGAAAGATAATTAATGTAAAAGATAATTAATATTGTAATTATTAATTATATTTTGAGTTACTGAGGTTGACCCTATTGTGCCAATAGACACATCATTTGATGTGATATGTTTTGTATAAATAAAGGTGAATCCCCATTGAGGAAACACACTTATGATTGTGTCATCTCATGATTTCAGAAGTTGAGGTCTGAAATTATGATAACTAAAGCATCCTTTTGTTTGCTAGGTTTGGTGATGGTTGTGGGAGGTCTTTCTCTCGAGAATATAGCAAAGGATTGGCTAGGTTTTCTTCCCTTGTTGAGAAGGGTTTCCTAGGATACTTCTTGTGTTCTTGTGCATGGTTATTCTTCTTGTCATCTTGGTTTACTGTAGCTAATGCATTGTTGATACAGTGTTTGTGGTTCAGATAATGCTAAACAAAATTCAAAATTAAAATGCATGAGCTTATCCATAGTGAAAATTCAACAATACCCACATTAGATCTCAATTTCACATCATCATCATCATCTAAAAAAAAATTATATGTGTGCAAAACATGAATCTAGGGTTTATATATTTATGTGCTGAACCATGAAACGATCTTCGAGATATATCTGTCTTTAATGAGTTAACCATGGATGGTAATGCACAAACCTCCTTTAATTGTTTTAAAAAATCCTTAATAGCAATACCAATCATATTTTCAAGGAAATTCTTGTTAATAAGTTAATAATAATATTGTTAAATAATTATATATAATATTTAATATTTAATATAAATATTTATTATTGAAAAAATTATTATAATTTTAAAAATATAATAGTGGTCATTTTTATTAGTCAAAGTTTATGATCTTTTACTAGAGAGTTTTGTTTTGATGATGGATTTGATTGGAGATAAAGATTGATTATAATTTTTTCAAATAATTTCAATAACAACTTAGAGAAAAAAAAAACCTTAAAATTATAATAATTATAAATCATTATAATAAAATAAATTAATATAAATATTAAGAAAACTAAATTTTAAATTATATTAAAAATTTATTAGATTTTGAATTATATTAAAAATTTATTAGATTTTGAATTAAGATGAATGTATATTAATTAAAATAAATTAATATTTATAACTCAAATTTATTTAATTTTATATTATTTTTTTTTTTAAATCTTAATTAATTTTAATTTAAATAATTACATATTATAAAAATATAAATTAAATAGTAGAAATATTTGAATGTCATATATTTTTATTTTATTTATTTATATTATGTAAATTATTTTTTTTTTAATTTTTTTTTAAAGTAATAAAATTATATATATTTTGAAATAGACACATTTAATGATCTTTTAACTATAAATTCTAATAGTATGGATAATAATTAGAAGTTCTAGTATATTCTTCGTAATTATTTCAAATCAATAAATGAGATTTTATGTTCATAACTTTTTAGCATTTTTAAATTTATATTTACATTTTTGCCACTTGTTTTCTATATATCCCATACACCTACATATGGCAGTTGCCATATTGGCAAGCCACAAGCCCTTTTATATTCTCCATTTTAATACCATTTTTATTAAAAAAAATTATGGCTTATTGGACTCTCCAATACTTGCAGGTAGAAATGGAAGGAGATTTCTATGGAATACGGTGGCATGGAGAATGGAGTGGTTTGAGATACCAAGTTTCACGATGAAGGCCACATCAAATGCCAAGGTATGTTTATTCTTAACAATTTTGTTTTAGAACTATAATTTTTTAGCATAGTCCTTTGCCATAAGCCTCAATTAGAATAGGTGACATCTAGTTATGGGATGGTAATTATATATATTTATGTTGTCAGTGAAAGTTATAGTTAAGCTGATGTGTTACATCATCATCATAGGTACATTGTGGACAACAAGTGCACATATTATAATAGGTTGTGAAGTGTTGTCATTGTCATGGACAACAAGGATAGATTGTTGAATCATGAGTTATTCTTTCATTCTCTTTTGTCACATATTATAAGTCCTCAGATCCAATTATTGAAAATGAAAACTATACTAGTACAAGTATTTCATTTTAAAACTTTAATTAGGGTTTTTGCTCAAATAAAGGTTTGTTTGTAAATAAAATATGCTAATTAGGACTTATTTTTAAATGAAATAATCTTAAAGAAAATAAAAAATTTATATGAAATATTCCTTTCTAAGTTTATAGTCACAATTATGTAATTGTTCTAGTATATGTGTTAACTTATCACTATTATCTATGAAAAACCACATCATATATAAAAAACCAAAAAACAATTTTAACCTTGATAATATGAACAATAGTTTGTGCTAGTATATGTGTTAACTTATCACTATTATCTATGAAAAACCACACCATATATAAAAAACCAAAAAACAATTTTAACCTTGATAATATGAACAATAGTATGAATAAGAAAGTCAATTTCCTTGTCACTATTTTTAAAGTAATCTTTAAAGGAGATAATATTTAATCTTAATCTTATACATATATGCAACAATTTTTTTATACATCGAATCAGATTCTATCTTTAATTTCAATTTAACCTTTTACTAAATTAAAAAAAATATATCTATATATAATGGTATTGGTTAGTTGGTTAATTGTTAGAAATCTATTTCTGAATGAAGAAATGGATTCAGCAAGCTGAAAAACTCCCAAGACACTTGGATTATACAGAAATAATCACTCAAATCTACTAATCCAATAATTTCTTATTCCTCAAAAAAATCACCATTTTGTAGAAGCTTTAGCCTACCACATATACAATTAGATATTTTTAAATAATAAAAAAATTACATTTAATTTTTAATATGTTTAAAGTTATAATAAATCTAAATTAATTTAAAAAAAAAAATTCCATGATAAATTTATAATACCAGCAATATCGTAGCACGGAAAACGTGATAGTTTGAAATACAACGTTCATTTAGAATAAACTTTACAAAATAAAAAATGATTACACATATATCCCTAAAATTAAATTCTCTACTGAAAAGAAAGTAACTGGCTAAGGAAACGCTGTGCTACTATATGTAAGATGATGACTATGTTGATGGACGCAGACTATAACAACTTATATGAACGAGTTAAAAAAGCAGCAATTACAAAGAAGGGTTACGCAAGAGGAGAGTTGTTGGTAGTTAACTGGAAGGAGGGATCCTACTGAAGGGGGTGGCTGTAAGGGGAATGGCCATTTCGCATGATAGTTTAAGGATCTCTGTGAGCTCCACCGGG